>CAUYLG010024266.1:0-42369 GCA_963573385.1 Cacajao melanocephalus
TTTATGGTGTTAGGTTTTATGTTTAAATCTTTAATGTTTACCATGTTTAATTTGCATATAGATGGTGAACTAGTGGGAAGTAGCTATGTGGAAACAACAGGTAGATTAATAACTGTCCTCAGCAGAAAAAAGAACACAAAAATTACCTGAAAGATGATCAAAAGCCAAAAATCTGAAACACAGACCCAGGACCATATTATTGCAAAAGTATACAAGAAACAGCTTTTTCCACTCATCAGATTTGTTCTTTTTGCTTAGAATTGTCTTGGCTATGCAGGCTCTCTTTTGGTTCCATATGAAGTTTAAGGTGGTTTTTCCAGTTCTGTGAAGAGGGTCATACGTAGCTTCATAGGTAGTTTGATGGGGATAGCATTGAATCTATAAATTACTTTGGAGAGTATCGTCATTTTCACAATATTGATTCTTCCTAATCATGAGCATGAAATGTTTCTCCATCTGTTTGTGTCCTCTCTTATTTCCTTGAGCAGTGGTTTGTAGTTCTCCTTGAAGAGGTCCTTTACTTCCTTTGCTGGTTGTATTCCTAGTATTTTATTCTCTTTGTAGCAATTGTGAATGGCAGTTCGTTCTTGATTTGGCTCTCTTTAAGTCTGTTATTGGTGTATAGGAATGCTTGTGATTTTTGCACATTGATTTTGTATCCTGAGACTTTGCCGAAGTTGCTTATCAGTTTCAGGAGATTTTGGGCTG
This sequence comes from Cacajao melanocephalus, assembly GCA_963573385.1. Lineage (NCBI taxonomy): Eukaryota > Metazoa > Chordata > Mammalia > Primates > Pitheciidae > Cacajao > Cacajao melanocephalus. The sequence goes on from CAUYLG010024266.1 coordinate 709, forward strand.
AGATGATGGGGTCTTATACATATACAATCACGTCGTCTGTGAAGAGACAATTTGACTTCCTCCTTTCCTAAATGAATACCCTTTATTCCTTTTTCTTGCCTGACTGCTCTGGCTAGAACTTCCAATACTATATTGAATAGGAGTGGTGAAAGAGGGCATCCTTGTCTAGATTTCAAAGGGAATGTTTCCAGTTTTTGCCCATTCAGTATGACACTGACTGTGGGTTTGTCTTAAATAGCTTTTATTATTTTGAGATACTTTCTGTCGATACCTAGTTTATTGAGTTTGTAGCATAAAAGGCTACTGAATTTTGTCGAAGGCCTTCTCTGTATCTATTGAGATAATCATGTGGTTTTTGTCTTTGGTTCTGTTTATGTGGTGGATTATGTTTATAGACTTGTGTATGTTGAACCAGCCTTGCATCCCTGGGATGAAGCCTACTTGATTGTGATGGAAAAGTTTTTTGATGTGCTGTTGCAATCAGGTTGTCAGTATTTTACTGAAGATTTTTGCATCTATGTTCATCATGGATATTGGCCTGAAGTCTTCTTTTTTTGTTGAGTCTCTGCCAGGTTTTGGTATCAGGATGATGTTGGTCTTATAAAATGATCTCAGAAGGATTCCCGCTTTTGGATTGTTTGGAATAGTTTCAGAAGGAGTGGTACCAGCTCCTTTTTGTATGTCTGGTAGTATTTGGCTGTGAATTCAGCTGTGAACCCATTTGGACCTGGGCTGTTTTTGGTTGGCAGACTATTAATTGCTGCCTCAACTTCAGCCCTTGTTACTGGTCTATTCAGGGTTTCAACTTCTTCCTGGTTTAGGCTTGGGAGGTGCAAGTGTCCAGGAATTTATGCATTTCTTCCAGGTTTACTGGTTTATGTGCATAGAGTTGTTTGTAGTAATCTCTGATGGTAGTTTGTATTTCTGTGGAATCGGTGGTGATATTCCCTTTATCATTTTTTATTGCGTCTATTTGATTCTTCTCTCTTTTCTTTTTTATTAATCTGGCTAATAGTCTATTTTGCTGATCTTTTCAAAAAACCAGCTCCCGGATTTATTGATTTTTTGAAAGGTTTTTTGTGTCTCTATCTCCTTCAGTTCTGCTCTGGATCTTAGTTATTTCTTGTCTTCTGCTAGCTTTTGAGTTTTCTTGATCTTGCTCCTCTAGCTCTTTCAATTTTGATGATAAGGTGTCGATTTTAGATCTTTCCTTGCTTCTCATGTGGGCATTTATTGCTATAAATTTTCCTCTAGACACTGCTTTAAATGTGTCCCAGAGATTCTGGTATATTGTGTCTTCGTTCTCATTGGTTTTGAAGAACATCTTTATTTCTGCCTTCATTTCATTCTTTATCCACTCAGCATTCAAGAGCCAGTTGTTCAGTTTCTATGAAGTTGTGCAGTTCTGAGTGAGTTTCTTAATCCTGAATTCTAATTTGATTGTACTGTGGTCTGAGAGATCGTTTGTTATGATTTCCATTCTTTTGCATTTGCTGAGGAGTGATTTACTTCCAATTACGTGGTCAGTTTTAGAGTAGGTGTGATGTGGTGCTGAGAAGAATGTATATTCTGTGGGGAGTTCTGTAGATGTCTATTAGGTTTGCTTGGTCCAGATCTGAGTTCAAGTCCTGGGTATCCTTAATTTTCTGCCTCATTGATCTAATATTGACAAAGTCTCCCACTATTATTGTGTGGGAGTCTAAGTCTCTTTGTAGGTTGTTAAGAACTTGCTTTATGTATCTGGGTGCTCCTGTATTGGGTGCGTATATATTTAGGATGATTAGCTCTTCTTGTTGCATTGATCCTTTTACCATTATGTAATGCTCTTCTTTGTCTCTTTTGTTCTTTGTTGGTTTAAAGTCTAGCTTATTAGAGACTAGGATTGCAACTCCTCCTTTTTTTTGCTCTCCATTTGCTTGGTAAATCTTCCTCTATCCCTTTATTTTGAGCCTATGTGTACCCCTGCATGTGAGATGGGTTTCCTGGATACAGTACACCAATGAGTTTTGACTTTTTATCCAATTTGCCAGTCTGTGTCTTTTGATTGGGCCATTTAGCCCATTTACATTTAAGGTTAATATTGTTATGTGTGAATTTGATCCTGCCATTTTGATGCTAGCTGGTTGTTTTGCCCATTAGTTGACGCGGTTTCTTCATTGTGTCAGCTCTTTACCATTTGGTACATTTTTGGGGTAGCTGGTACTGGTTGTTTCTTTCTATGTTGTTACCATTTGGTAGTTTTTGTGGTGGCTGGTACTGGTTGTTCCTGTCCACGTTTAGTACTTCCTTCAGGAGTTCTTGTAAGGCAGGTCTTGTAGCGACGAAATCTCTTAGCAGTTGCTTGTTCGTAAATGATTTTATTTCTCCTTCACTTATGAAGCTTAATTTGGCCAAATATGAAATTCTGGGTTGAAAGTTCTTTTCTTTAAGGATGTCAAATATTGGCCCCCACTCCCTTCTAGCTTGTAGAGGTTCTGCCGAGAGATCTGCTGTGAGTCTGATGGTCTTTCCTTTGTGGGTGACTTGACCTTTCTCTCTGGCTGCCCTTAGGATTTTTTCCTTCATTTCAACCCTGGTGAATCTGACTATTATGTGCCTTGGAGTTGCTCTTCTTGAGGAATATCTTTGTGGTGTTCTCTGTATTTCCTGGATTTGAATGTTGGCCCACCTTGTTAGGTTGGGAAGTTCTCTTAGATAACGTCCTGAAGAGTGTTTTCCAACTTGGATTCATTCTCCCCATCACATTCAGGTATGCTGGTCAAGCGCAGATTAGGTCTTTTCACATAATCCCATAGTTCTTGGAGGCTTTGCTCATTTATTTTCACTATTTTTTCTCTAATCTTACCTTCTCGTTTTATTTCATTGATTTGATCTTCTATCTCCGATATCCTTTCTTCTGCTTGATCGATTCAGCTGTTGAAACTTGTGCATGCCTTGTGAAGTTCTCGTGCTGTGTTTTTCAGCTTCATCAAGTCATTTATGTTCTTCTCTAAGCTGGTTATCCTAGTTAGCATTTCGTCTAACCTTTTTTCAAGGTTCTTAGTTTCTTTGCATTGGGTTAGAACATGGTCTTTTAACTCAGAGAAGTTTGTTATTATCCATCTTCTGAAGCCTGCTTCTGTCAATTCATCGCACACTTTTTCTGTCTTGTTTTGTTCCCTTGATGGTAAGGAGTTGTGGTCCCTGGGAAGGGACGGGGTGTTCTGATCTTTGAAGGTTTCATCCTTTTCGTGCTGGTTTTTTCCCATCTTCATGGATTAATCGCCCTTTGATTTTTGAAGTTGATTTCAGGAGACATCTCTTGAGTGGATGTCCTTTCTGTTGCGACTGGAGCTGTATCTTTTTTGGCCTATAGAGGCGCTGCTAGGCTGCCTCGGATTCAGTCAGGTTGTTGGGTGGGTGGTCTTCCCCTGGGGTTTGTTTGCAGGTGAAATTAGCCCCGCCTTCCCAATGGCATCTCTCCTTCCCTGAGCGCGATCTTCCTGGTTGGAGTCAAACGGCTGTATCTGTTTCCAAGCTCTCTGGCACTCAGGCTTCAGTTTGAGTTTTGTGGTGGGTGGGACTTGCCAGGCCTTATGACCTGTTTCCCTGCTTTCAACTCTGCCTCTTTCCGTGTGATATGCTGTTCTGTTCTGCTGGTGCTAGTCCAAACTTCTGCCCTGGTCTGGCTGACAAGTTACGGCACCAGGTGGGTGCGGTGGTTCAAATTTGCATCAACAACCCACAGTGCCCCTCAGTCTGGCGGGGCTCCCGTGGGCCATGGGTTGCAGGAGGGATGACATAAGCACAGGATCCGAATCAGGGCACTGAGGGGGTGAAGTCCCCTGACCCTCCCAGCTAGCTGCACGTTCCAGGTGGGGACTTGCCCCACCCTGTCTTGGTTCGTTCTCCTTGGGCGGCTCTCATCCTGCTTTGGCTCCCTCCCTGGGCTACTTTCAGAGTCCTTCCAGCCCTCTCAATATGAACCCGGCACCTCACTTGGAATTGTAAAGTCTTCTAGCCCTCTGCATCTCATTTGCTGGGAGCTGCATTCCAATGTTGTCTCCTCTCGGCCATCTTGGTGCCCCTCCTAATTTTTAATTTTTATCTATGTATAATTCAATTAAAAGTCTATTAATTAACAAATTTTCTCCAGGAAGTTTTTCCTTACAGATTTATCAGTTTCTGATTACTCTTCAACTCTTTATCTACTGTCCTGGCTTGATGCATGTTTACTTTTCTACTGCTCCTATTAGTATGTTCGTGGATACACTGGTTTTATTCCCAGCTAGTTCACAAACTCTAAAACACCAACAATGTAAAAATGCCCATATGGACACTATATATACATAAATTACATAGGTATATATTATATGGGTATACCTATAATTACCTATATATTATACAGGTATATCTATAATTATATAGGTATATATTATGTAATTTTATGCATATATGTATAAAATTAAAGACTGGATATATGTTAAAAATATATGAAGCAAATTTGGGGATGATTTACTACAGTTTTTCTGCTGCCATTTTCAATTCAGCAAGGACTTTGAGCGTCTCATCATAAGATATAAGATCTGAAGCCTATAGTGATTTCAACATACACTAAAATGGCTCATAAAGTGTATACTAGAACGTTTCTATCACATTCACTTAGGAATGTCAGCACCTGTTTTACACTAACCTTGAGGCATCCCAGATCAAACACATATTTCCATAAGAGATAATAGTCAACAGGTAATCAATTTCCCTCCATATTTTTACAGAGACAAAGCTCTTTAAAAATAGAACTACAATTCCTACCTGGGAGACTTCTTTTTTCATAATGAATCCTGAAAACAGATATGGTCAAATCTTGTGTTCCAGAGCGTAGCTTCCCGGGGAATGGGATAATGACGTTTTCCAGAGGTGGCTCTAGTCTCTTCACTCTCACCTCATTTAAGGCCAATTATACAAACTAGAATAAAAAGACAAAAATAAAAGCAGAAGGGAAGTTAGACTGCCATTTTACTCTCCAAGAAATAATAAAGGTCAGATATGCTAGAAAAAGAAAGAAATGTAACTTTTAGAGTTAAACGGAAAAATATTTTCAAAAGACAATGGATAAAGATGTGATTTTACAGCTTAAGTCCTTTCTGGTGATTAAGTATATATTCCTATTTGAGAATGTTGCTTAATTGCATTCTATCCTTAAACTTCTGAAAGATCCATTTATATGTCTTTTAAAAGTTGTTTCTGGCTGCATTTGTATATTTATCCTTCTTCCTGCTAGTAAATTCAGATTTTTTTTTCATATTTTTAATTATCACATAATTCTTTACTTAGGTAACACTCCTATCATATTTTACCTTCAAATTTTTAATTGAAAAAGTTTACAAACACTTCAAAATGATGGTAGTTAAGCTCTGGTTCTGGTAATGATGAATTACCTTATATTAAACAAACTTGCCCACAGTAACAAACTCTGGACAAAATATAAAAAACAACTGTTTGAAGAAATTGCAAAGTGACCAAGGCAGACAGAAATTGTAGAGGTTCTGATCACTGAAAGAAAGGAACTATATTGGGTGAGATATACACTTCTCAGACTCCCCAGTAAAGGAACTCTTCCCAGTATTCCCAGTAAAGTGTAGAGAGGCTAGCCTTAAAGGAAAAAAACCACAGTCTTATTGGCTTGAGGCATTAGAGAATGTAGATCAGAGCTAAACGAAAGCTGAAAATTGACTAGACTAGATTACAGACCTCACTTGAATTTTGCCAGTTTTTGCACACACTCATTTTTTATATGTCTTCATTTATAATTCCATGATCTTTTAGCACATGTGCAGATTCATATAACTATACCACAATCAAGACTCACTGCTCCATCACCACAGGTAAATGAATTCTCTTTTGCTGTTTATAATCATATCCACCTTCCCCTTTCTTAACTCTTGACAACTGCAATCTGTTCCCTATTTCTATAATTTGTCACTTTGAGAATACTACATAAATTGAATCATACATCATAAAATCTTTTCAAGTTGATTTTTTTTCACTTGGCATAATGCCCTTGAGATCCATCCAGTTTGGTGCATGTATCAACAGTTCATTCCTTTTTATTGCTCCATGGTACAGTGGTACCACAATTTTTTTCACCATTTGTCCTTTAAAGTGCATTTGGGTTATTTGGTTTTTGGCTATTACAAATAGAGCTGCTATGAATATTTGTGTACAGGCTTTTGTAAAAATGTTCGTTTTCATTTCAATGCCTAGGACTGTAATTGCTAATTGTACAGTTAAGTGTATTTTTGCCAGCCAGTAATTTAGCTGTCTGCTAGAAGACAAATCAACACTCTTCAAAAAGGGATAATAATCCACAGTATCACCTACAACATCCAGTACACAACAAAAAATTACTAAACATGCAAAGAAGGTAGAAAATGTAACTCCAGATCAGGAGATAAGGTGGTCAACAGAAACACAACAGAAGATGACTTCAGTGCTGGAATTACCTAACAAAGATGTGAAAGTAGTTATTATAACCATGTTTAAAGATTAAAAAAATATATATATATGATTATGGGTAAACACATGAGAAATGCTTAAAGCAAATACAAACTGATAAATAAATGGAAATTCAAGAGCTAGATAGTTCAATACAAATTTTAAGATTCACTGGTCAGACTTAACAGCAGATTTGTGACAGGAGAAAAACAAGTCAGTGAACTTGAAATGAAAATAGTACCCAGTCTGAAAAACAAAGAGAAAAGAAACCATACAACCACACACGCACCCCTTCTGTAATCTGGGGAAACCACACACACACACACACACACACACACACACACACACACCCCTACTGTAATCTGTTGGCAATACCAAGCATGTAATACACACACACACACACACACACACACACACACACACACACACCCCTTCTGTAATCTGTTGACAATACCAAGCATGTAACTGGATTCCCAGAATGACAGGAGAAAGACACTGGGGCAGAAATAGTATTATGGAAAAATAATGATTGAAAATTTCCAAAATCTGGTGGGAAAAAAAAAACCTGTCAGATCCAGTGTCTCAATAAATCCCACTCAGAATAAATATGGAGAAACTAACTCTGGCAAAGTAGAGTCAAACTGTTTTAAAAAAAAAATTAAGAGAAAAATTTGAAACTAGCCTGGGCAAGGTAGCACATCACATACAGGAAAACAAAGATATAAATGGTAACCAGTTTCTCACTGGTAACAACAGAGGCAAGAAGATAATGAAATACTCCCTAACACGCTCGTGGAAGCTGCTTTCCTCTCCTGGATTCCATCTTTCTGCTTTCTCTCACTCAGTGTGAGAGTTAGCTGTTTCTTTCTCTCTCCTCCTGTTTCTCTCTCTCTTTAAATAAATCACTTTCTACAAACAAACAAACAAAAAAAGATAATGAAATAATTTCTTCCACTAAAATGCTGCAAGGGGGGAAAAAAAAACCTATCAACTCCCAATTCTACATCCAGCAAAAATATCCTTCAAAAAACTGAAAGCAAAATTAAAAACACTTTAACATCACCAAACATAATCTGTTGTAAGATCAATATACAAGAAATGCTAAAGAAAATTTTTCAGGCTAAAGGGAAATGATGCTAGATAAAGTCAGATCTACAAAACAGAAGCAAAAGTGTCAGAAATCATAAATATGAGGGTAAATAAAAAGGACTATGTATTTTTTATTCTCTTAAGAGATAACTGACTATATAAAATATATTAAAACATATAAAATATTATAGCATTTGTAACACATTAAATGTTAATTATATTACAACAATAGCACAAAGGATGGGAAGGTATAAATGGAATTATACTGTTGCAAGGCTCTTAAATTTTACATAAAGTATTACAAACATTAACTATAAATACATTTATAAATTAAGGATACATATTTTAATTCTTAGAGCAGCCACTTAAAAATTATAAAAGGGTAGTGTTCAAAAGGTCATAAAGGTATCTGAAAATATAAAAAAGCATAGCTAAAAAGTCAACAGGAATTGTCAGCACCCTACTAAAAAATATTTGGTTAACCCAAAAGAAGGCAAGAATGTAGGAAAAAAACACATAACAAATGGGATCTTAAACCCAACCATATTAATTACATTAAACATAAAATAACTAAACATTACAATTAAAAGATGGAAACTAGATAAAAGCAAACCCACACTATATGCTGTCAATAAGAGATAAAGTTTATGTAAAAAAGCAATATAAATATTAGCAATAGTAGATTTCAGGACTAGGAATGTAACTAAAGATAAAAAGGGAAGTTTCATAAAAGAGCCAATGCATCAGGAAGACAGAATCATAATTTTAAAAAAAATTTTAATTGTTTTAGAGATGGGGTCTTGCCAGCTTGCCCAGGCTGGTCTTGAGTTCCCAGGCTTAAGTGATCCTCCTTCTGTGGTCTCTCAAAGTGCTAGAACTACAGGTGTGAGCCACCATGCCTAGCCAGAATGATAAATGTTATGCAAATAATAACAGAGCTTCAAAATAAATGAAGCAAAACCTAACATAACTTAAAAAGTGAAATAGAAAAATATGTACATATCATTGAAGATTTTAACACTCCTCTCTCAATAACAGATGGAACAAGTAGATTTTTAAAAATCAATAAGGAAATAGAAGATTTGAGAAACAGTGATATGCTTCTGTATTCCCAAGCAAAAAGAAAAAGAAAAAAAAGAAAAGAAAAGAAAAACAGTGATAACTAGCTTGTCCTAAATGGACATTTATAGAACAGTGCAACCAACAATTGGCAAATGTACATTTATTTTCAAATACATATGAAATATTATTCAAGATAAAACAAACAGTGAACCAGTTTTTACATAACACATTTCTAAAGACTGAAATCTTAAAAGGTATGTTCTTTCACTACTATGGAATTAAATTAGAAACCATCAGTTTATCCAGAATTTGACAGCATGCCTGTTAATGACCTATAGTGAAAGAAGAAAATGCAATGGAAATTAGAAAATAAGTGAAACTGAAATAAAGTAAACATATGACATCAAAATCTGTTGAATGACTCTAAAGCTGCATTTATACACTGCTTATATTTTAAAACAAAAGTTTAAAATTATAGACACAAACTAAAGATAATACATTTAATATTACAATCAATGGAATAAATATGGATAACTGAAAAAAAAACCTAAAAGTTGATTTTTTTAAAAGGTAAAAAACTGATAAAACTGTAGCAAGATTGATCAAGAAAAACTTAAAAACACAAATTACTAATATTAGAAATGTCAGGGATGTCACCACAGATCCTACAAATAGTGTTCTGAACATTAAACAAATCAATTCAGTAACTGAGATAAAAATTAAAAAATCTGAAATTTTAAATTTTTTAATTTTAATTTTTATTAAAATCACCAAAGAAAGAAACAGACTGTATGTATTAAATAAATTTGTAATTAAAAAAACAAAACAAAACTCCAAGTCCAAATGGCATCACAGGTAAGTTCTATCCAACATTTAAGGAAGTAATAATGGCGATCTTTCACATTTTCAGGAAAACAGAAGAGGAATATTTTCCAGTATGTTTTATTAGGCAAGCAGAATCCTAATACTAAAACCTGGCAAAGATATTAACAGAAAAGAAAATCAGCCTCATGAGTACAGATTTATAAAAAAATCAAATAGAATCCAGATATATATAAGAATAGACTATCATCAAGTGGTATATCAAGGAATGTAAGGCTGATTTAAAATTCAAAAACCAATCTTCTGACAGATTAATATCCAGAATATACAAAGAACTCAAATATCTCAACAGCAAAACAAAACAAAGCAAAAACTGATTAAAAAATGGGCAAATAATCTGTACAGGCATTTCTCAAAAGAAGACATACAAATGGCCAAAAGAAGTCATATAAAAACATGAAGTCACATGAAAACATGCTCAACATCATTAATCATCAGGAAGATACAAATCAAAACCACAATGAAGTAATCATCTCACCCCAGTTAGGATGATAGCTATTATCAAAAAGACAAAAAATAACAAACGCTAGTGAGGATGTGGAGAAAAGAGAACTTTTAAACACTATTGGTGGGAATGTAAATCAGTACAGCCACTATGGAGAACAGTATGGAGGTTCCTCAAAAGAAAAAAAACTACAAATAGAACTGCCATGTAATCCAGCAATCCCAGTACTTGACATTTAGCCAAAGGAAAGGAACTCAATGTATCCAAGAGACATCTGCACTTCCATGTTGATTGCAACACTATTTACAATAGTTAAGATATGGAATCAACCTGGGTGTCCAACAACAGATAAATGGATAAAGAAAATGTGGCATAGATACACAACAGAGTACTATCCAGACATTAAAAAAAAAAAAAAAAAGAATGAAATCCTACTATTCATGGCAATGTGACTGGAACTGGAAGACATAATGTTAGGTGAAATAAGTCAGGAACAGAAAATTAAACATCACATGTTCTCACTCCTATGTGGAAGCTAAAAAAAGTTGACCTCATAGAAATAAAAATAGAACATAAGATATTAGAGGCTGGGAAGAGTAGGGGGAAGAGAGATAGGGATACAGAGAGATTTGTTGAAGGATACAAAATTATAGTTAGATAGAAGGAGTAAGTTCTTGTGTTCTATACTACTGTTGGATAACTACAGTAAACAATATATTGTGTAGTTTCAAACATCTAGAAGAAAGGTAATGCATGTTCCCAACACAAAGAAATGATAAATGTGTGAGATGATGGATATGCTATTAATAATTAGCCTGAGCTGATCACCACACATTAGATGTATCAGACATCGCTATGTATCCCATAAATATGTACAATTATTATTTGTCAATTTAATAATTAACATAAAAATTTAAATCTACATAGTTTACCATATTAATGGAATCTTTAAAAAAATCCCAATGGATGTAGAAAAAGCATCTGAGAAAAATCAGCACCCATTCATGGTAAAACTCTAAGTTACTCCTTCAATCTGATAAGGGGGATAAATGAAAAACCTATAGGTAGTATTTTATATAATGGTAAAATATTGTAAGTTCTCATAATATTGTATTCAAGTCAAGAATGTTCATTCTCACCACTTCTATTCATCATTGAATATAGTGGAGTTCCCACTCAGGGCAAAAAGGCCAGAAAAAAAAATTTAGGAAAGAAAGAACTACAATTGTCTTTATTTATTTAAATATGAATTTTTTGTCAATAATTTTAAGGAATATGAAAACCAATTATTAGAATTAAGTGAATTTGGCAAGATGAATATACAATACAAAGGTGAATAAGTGAATTTAGTAAGGTGAATTCACAAGGTGAATATACAAAAATTGTTTCTATACAAATGTAGCAAACAATTGGAAAATAACATTTTAAAAAATTTATTTATAATAGTATCAAAAACAAAATACTTAGGAATTAATTTAATAAACCCTATGGCAAGACTTAAAACTTTGCTGAAAGACACAGAGAGATCTGAAAAGCAGTGATTTCACATGTTCATGGGTTTAAAGACTGAATAGTATTAAGATGTCAGTCCACTCCCAGATTAATTCATATATTCAAAAAGAAAACGAATGGCTTCCTTTACGCATATCTAATGTATTTTATTGTCAATAAATATAAACCTATATTAAACAATATATTTGTAAAGTTTTTTAATGTTTGTTTGGGGTTTTTGCTTTTTATATAAAAACTATATTTTCTCTAAATCATGATGATTTCCCCAATGGTGAATTCCATTTTAAGGCAGAATGTTTAATGTTAGCAAATTGAATTGTCCCTATCAACTGGATCCTGCCCTCTTACTGCCCCTCCAAATTAAGTGCTTTTTATATTTTCAATTTCTTTCCTTCCTTGACTTAAACTCATACTTCAAAAACTCAAAGAAACTTAAACTGCCAGCTTTTCATATTGGCTTATAGTGAAACTATTAAAGAAAGGGATTTGTAGTTAGATTAGCCCATTGTTTCCATTGTGTATGTCTAGTTTACCTGCATTTGTAATAAACTTAGTGCCCTTAAACATTTCGTAGGGGATGAGATTCCTTTTGATTACTACTTTGTTAATGGTAAGCAGTTATTACATATATGAGAAAGATAGTCATCCACAAACCCAGGTTCTGTCTTACTATTTGACTTCCAAGAAAAGGCACTCCCAAAAATCATTTGTGTACTTTACCCTTTATGTACAATGTTTGCCAAATAATGCCACTGTCTTTTATAAAACCTGAGAGTTTTCATGAGTACTTTTTCAAAACCAAGCAGTAACTAAAGCCAGATGGAAACCTACAAATGAGTCAGGGTCCCCAGAATGGCTTGCTCATGCTGATGAACTCATGGTCAATCATGCAAGGGAACAGGAAAACCATGCTGACGGGGAGGCTGAGCACAGTCACTTAGGGACTGCATGAAGGCAGAAAGCATATGATGAATCCATATTCAAAAATGATATGCAGATGGTGAGAAGTGAAAAATATGAAAAGCAAGAGATAGGTGACACACAAAGACCAAAAGAAATAGGAGAAATATGAAGGAATAGGGGAGGAAGAATGATGCAGATCATCTGATGTTTGTTATTATGGAATCAGTAAGCTTATTCTTCTAAATATTAATTATTTAGCAATTACTACATGATAATTACATGATCACCTGTGTTATCCAGAGTTCAATATTTTAAAAGTGTTTTCTAGGGCAGGTACAGGGTGGCTCACACCTGTAATCTCAACACTTTGGGAGGTCCAGGCAGGAAGATCACTTGAGGCCAGGAGTTTGAGAATAGCCTGGGCAACAAAAAAAGTGAGGCCGGGTCGCTGAAAAAAAAAAAAAAAAAAAGCCAGGCAAGGTGGTGTGTGCCTGTAGTCCCAGCTACTCAGTTAGGGGGCTAAAATGGGAGGATCGCTTGTGCCCAGAAGTTGAAGGCTGCTGTGAGCTATGATTGAGCCACTACACTCCAGCCTGGGTGAAAGAGTGTGATCTTGTCCCTAGGTTTAAAAAAATAAAAATAAAATTAAAAAAAAAGGTTCTCCTCCCCTAGGAATCCAGGGTAGGACGCCTGATATGGATGGAGCAAACCCCTAATAACCCCTAACAGAGATTGGACATGCCTAGAAGCTTCCAATTCCTAATTTTAATTTGTCCCTCATGGGTAAAGGCCCTTCTATCTTTGTTATTTGCTTCTGATGCTGGATTCTGGCATATGTACTGGCTAATGCAGTACCTCACCTCCCATTTAAGAATCAGGTAAGAAAGCAAGGTGATAAAAGACTACCTATAATGCACCTAACACATAGAAGGAGTAAAAAGGATATCTAGAAAACACTCTTGCTTTGTTATTTTGGAGTTAGGCAAAGGGCCAGAATTTAAAGATAAGAAGAAAAACACAACTACTAAATATCTCCACATCTATCGCTCAGAATTAACAATAGTAAACATTGTGATATATTTATTTTCTTTTCAAAGAAATGAAGCATTGCCAACAAAGCTAAAGCCCCCATACTCACAGCCCACCCTGTTTCTTCCCCCTCCCCTTGATCGAGGTAACCATTATCATGAATTTGGTACATAGCCTCCTGGTCAATTTTTTACATCATTTTTAAACATACATATATCCATAAACAGTATGTTTTACATTTTGAAATATACACTTAATATTTATATATACCATACATATTCTGCACTTTGCTGACATTACATGTTTTGGTGTTCTATCCATGTTGAAGTGTGCGTGTGTTCTTTCATATGTGTATGTAAATATACCACCACATCTTAGCCTTTTTTGTATTTAGGTTGTCCATACATTTTCATTATTACAAATAATGGCTCAATGAATGTTCTTACACACAGCAGCTTGTCCAGATCTTCATATGCACAACAAGTATAAGAATTTCTAATGGCAATATCCAGAAGTAGAATTTCTAGACTGTAATACATGCATATGTCTAACTCCACTTGCCATCGAGCAAACTGCTTACCAAAATAATTGTTTCACACTTCCACCAGAGTGTGTAATTTGAAAGAACCATTTTCCCCATATCCTTCCCAATGCTTGATATCATTAGACTTTATTTTTTTACTCTTTCAAATGGATGAAAAATGGTATCTCATTTCAATTTGCATTTCCCTGAATATTATGGAGCCTAGGCATCTAAGTTTGCTTTTTAGATTTTCTATTCTTTAAATGAATATTGGTCTCTTTTCATCTATTACTCTAGGCACTCAATAAGCACTTTGTCTTCAATTGTGAGAGATTTTCTTGAATTATACTAACCATTATTTCTTTCTTTTCATTTATTCTGTTTTCCCTTTTTTGGAATGTTTCATAATACAAAGTTGGCCCTCCTGGACTAGATTCTTTATCTTCTGCTTATTATTTCTTTGCCGTTTTGCTCTACTTTCCAGAAAATTTTCCTCAACTTATTGTCCAATATTTCTTTGAGTTTTTCTTTTCTACTATATGCTCTGAATTGGTAAAAATTCTTTTTTGTTCTCTCAATGTTCTCTTTAAAATATTCCACTCTTGCTTTATGGATGCAGTATCCAGTCTTTCTGCAGGTATTTTGTACATGCACAGACATGGGTATTTGTATATATATGTGTGTATGCATATATATCTATATACGGCTGTATGTGTATGTGTGTGTATGTATATATGCATATATATCCATACATATACATAAAGTTTTCTGGGCTGCATGGTCTATTTTCTCCAGTTTCTTTTTCCTATTTGCTTATTTTGGCTTCTATTATTCATATTAGAAGCTTTCCTCAGATGCCCAATGGTATTTAGTTGTTTGGGTACACAAAGTTGATTGAAAGCTCTAGTTATATACATGGGGTTTCCTGACTATGACCTTCCCTACAACAGGGCAATATATTCAGGCTCTTTGTGAGGGCACAACTATTTATGTGAGAAACCTGGCTCCCATTTTCTAATGCTTAGCTTATTTTTCAAACACCTGTATATATGTAAAGTAGTTTCACATTGTTAACCTATATCCCTATAAGAAACCTTACCAAGTAGAGTACAGTATTTATGTATAGTTCTTTTTGTCTTTAGGTTTTTCTCCTTGAGTTGTTGAGATTCCGAAAAAGGTTCCTTCTATTTCCTCCCTGGATTCTAAAGGCCTAAATTTTCCATTTGGGAGCCAATAATGGAGAAGGGGGCCAGGGGTTCTCAGCATTTGAAATGTCAGTACTCATTTAATTCCTCTCCACCTTCAATGTGACTGGTGTCCACTAGCCAAGAGACTCTCTGTTTTAACCTAGAAGATGGACCTCAAGTTTTCCACCTGTCAGGATGAGAGAAGTGCATAAACACAGTGAAAAAGAGTGAAGAAGGAGACCAGGGCATCTAATGGCTTTTTAAATAGCTTTTAAACCATCTTCCTTATTTTAGTCTGCTTCCCTTCTTAACTTTCAGAGTTACATAATACTACTATTGAGCCTTTTGAAGATTCACCAGTATCAGTTCAATTGGTCATTAACTTTCTTCCCTTAAAACTGGGCTTTCTCAAGTTTAGTGAGATTGCTACTACTATTGAAGCTGTTCTACCCCTTCAAAAATTTTGTCATATTCTCTCCCATTCTCCTAGTTGCCCTGGATTTATGACTTTTAAAAACCCTTCTTTTTTCTGTTTTTTTTGTTGTTGTTTAACTAAACTGGTTTTGAGAGGGAACAATACTTAGTATGTGCTCAATCTACCACTTCTACCTGGAATCAAAGACTATATACTATTATTTCTAAATTTTTATTTATTCTAATCTTTCTATGATTTTATAATTATTCAAAATTTTTAGTTCATGTATGTATTATCACCTTAATCTTTCTGAGAATTTAAAAATCCACTATACTGACATTCTTTTTTTTTTTCTTTTTGAGACGAAGTCTTGCTCTGTCGCCAGGCTGGACATCCTTGAGAACCAGTAAACAACTGAAATTACTCAATAACATAAAGAATTGTATGACAGAAATAGAATTAACAATAGGCAGCAAAGCCTATGCAACAGTTCATTGGAAAGCTTTGGGAAAAGAACTAGCTTTTGACCAAGAGAATGCCCCTCTGTACACACAAGATGACACCTTGGATTGTGACTTTTACAAGGCAGAAAAAAAAAATCCATCTTTCGTTACCAAATATTGCCTATGACATGCCTGTCAAAAGAAACTGTGGTTTAATGTTCCCTCTCTTTTTAAATTACTGTTCTTAAGTCTATTTTATCTAAGTATCGCTTAATGTTCTCTCTTGTAAGGAAGTGAAAAAACAAACTTACCAACTAGAGTACAGTATTTATATACCTCAAAGGACAGTAAATTCTTTCACCCTGGTATACTAACTGAGGTGTGATGAAAGTTTGTTAACAACAACAATTAAAATACCAATGATTTACACATTATTTACTAAAATTAGAGTAGATTCAAGATTATTATAATATGACTTTAACTTATCTTCTTTAGGATATACTTTTTGATGGGGAGAGAAATTAATAAAGTTAGTCAAAATTCCCAGTGTTCTGGGACTTATAGTTTATGTTAGCTATACTGCCATCCAGTAGTGAGTCATTATAAATAAACCATTAACACTAATGGCAATTATAAATTATTTTTGTAGCATGGAGTTATGATTCCATAGTAACTTATGTATACTTGTAATTATACTTCAAATAAATTTAAAAAGAAGGTGCCTGAAAAAGAAGATTTGAATAGATCAGTTTTTTGGTTGAAAGAATGCAAGATTAATAAAAGAATGAAGAAAGAATATTACCAACTTTCCTATTAATGATGACACAAGTCATGCTCTCTAAATTGCAAATGAAAGATTTGAATAAAATTTGAAATCAAACCATCCATAATGTTAAAAACATTGTAAACATTTAAAACATAAAATATTCGATACATGTGTAAAGTCTGACTTCTCTATAGACTTTAAAATAAAGTTGTCTGCTTTTTGTAATAGAATAGCAAAATTTACTCATTTTTCTTTGTTAATCTTTCACTTTAAAAAAGCGATTTCATTCTTTTTATGATTACAAAATGCTTTTATGAAAAATTTGCAGTCTCTCTCTATTTCTTCACATAATTTTTTAGGTGACTAAAAATCTAGGAATTCATGAGTGCTGTTAGAAGACATAATTGCATTATGTTGGAAAGATATGAAAACTGTTGCTCTGTGGCCAGAGCAAGATTCCAAAAGGAATCTCACTGGGTAATCTATCTGAGCACCATTAGTAAGTGCCAAGAATTCCACCAGGGGACCAGTAATAAAGAGGACCATGACCTCAGAGAGTCTCTTGGATACGTGCAACAAGACATATGAAGAAGAATGTTTATGCTAGCTGTGTTTGTAAGAGCAAAAAACAGGAACAACTCAAATGTCCATCAATAATAGAATCTGGTATGTTGATACAATAAAACTTCACACCAGTGAAATAAATTAACAGCTTTGGTTATCCACATCTGCCTACAGGTAACCACACTCTTCTTACAACTGAGACAGTATAGCATTAAGATCAAAAGTAAAGATTCTGGAGTCCAACTCCATTAGTAGCTTTTTGATCTTAATCTTTACATGCCTCCATTTCCTCATCTATAAAAAGTGGGATAATACTTGTACCTAGTCAAGAATTGTTCAGAGAGTAAACATTTAATATTTTTAAGTTACTTAAAACAGTGTCTGGCACATGATAAAACTGTGGAAGTGTTTGATTAATAACCAGACCACAGCCAGCTAAATTTGTCTTCTACTTGGCCCCCACCTTTCTAATAAATGATGGCTGCATTATGTTTTCCCTTAGTTTCTGCCTGACTTGGGTGTCACACATTCCTTTAATTATTCATTATATCCTCCTATTTCAGTAACATATATTTAGGAGATTTTATGTACCTTTTTGCTTTGTTTTGTTTTTAAATTTCATTGTTCCTAGGAAGATATTAATGTTTACATTCTAAGTTTAAATATAAAGTTTTTTTAAAAGTACAGTAAGAAGTCAACCCAGAGTATTTTGTTATATCTTAATTTTTACTTCTTGTCTCTTTGAAAAAAGGCAGATTATAAACATTTATAAAACGTGTTTGACAGTCTGTATATCAACTACTAAATCTAAAATATTCATGACTCTTAACATACATCATTGTATTTATGTTAAAGAGATAAGCACTGAAAAGCCTAGACTAGTAGATTTCAATATTACTAATTCTGGAAATCTATTTTGAAGACAAATTATTCTAAAAAGAGTGTTGCTACTTTTTTTAAATGCTCTATTCTAAGTGTCTGCATGCATTTGCCTATTTATTAAGTTCTAAACTAAATTCTTCTATTCTCCTTTACTTTACTTTTTCCCATCTACAAAAAGGTACCTTCATACTCATTCAATTACTGCTATCCAAAACCTAGATATTGCCACTCTTGAAATTTTTACAGTATCACACCTTATATATTCTATCAAGCTTATTCACCTTATATATTCAAACCAAGCACCACCTAATCTATTCCCCTGAACACACACAAATCCAGTATCCTATTCCTGCTCACATACCCCTTCCACAGGGTCATATCTCACTTATGATAAAATCCAAAACTCACAGCATAGCCACTTTTCCCAAAGCATACTATACTTTAGCCACACTGGCCTTTCTTAAGTTTCTCCTATTCCTCAATCTTTCTTCCCAACTCTAAGGCCTTCCCTACAATATATTATCTGCTACGAATAATCCCTCATACCTTCTTCATCTAATCCAATCCATTGTTCAAACTTCAGTTAGAATTTGACTTCTCTTAATGCAATAATCAAAATCAGCCTTCCATTATACTTTCATGTCATTTTCTACTTTTTCTTCACAGCATTTTTTCCACTATTTTGATTTACATATTAGTTGTGTGATTATATGATTAGTGCAAATCTCTCTCACTAAACTGTAAGCTCTGTGTAGGTATTTTTAATCTGGAGCAGAGTAGATACACAACATTAAAAAAATTAATGTATAGAATTAATGAACCTGCTCTAATTCAACAATCCTAATATAGTTAAAAGCTAAAAGAAAATGAGCTCTAATCATTAAACTGATCAAAGAACATTACAAATTTTTCTATACAAACCCATGAGCAGAATAATGGCATGGGGTGGGGTACATATCAGATTATTAATACAAGGAAATAGGTACAGATTTGAAGAACAGAGGGAGGAAGGAAAACTAAAATACAATTAGTAAAACTGCTAGATTAGCCTCTACTACTTGGAGGAAGATTTTTTTTTTCAAATCATTATTCTGCAATACAATTTCTCTCTGTATTTGCCACAAGGAGAGAGAAACAACAAGGTGTTAGAGAAAATCCACATTCAAAAAAGCTAAAAATTAAACCCAGCACCTAAACTGTAGGTGTTTAGTTCTTTCCTAAAGAAAAACTCTACTTAATCAAAAAGTTTCTATTGAGGACCATCAAAACCAAGTTGTTCTAAATCTCCAAAACATTAAGGCAGGATACTCAGATAAGATTTTAATTTGCAATATAGGTTTTATATGTGTTAGAAAATGGCATTCTACTAAAGCCCAAGACAAAGTAAACATTAAATCTCTTTAGGTAATAGTTAAAACTGGCATATATTTTATCTTATAACTGTTTGCATTACTAACATTTCCTATGTGCAGGTTCTATTTACTCTACCACACTATTAACTGACAAAGACAGTCTTACCAGTTCTTTGTACCTCTTAAGGACAGCAAAGAACAGCTACTAAAGCTAACATTTGTTTCTAAATATTCAGATTTATTTTTATCATATTTCTAAATGACATATTACCTTTTAAAATAGTGACCAGCATATGTGCTTAGAGATTTTAATAAGTAATTCCATTTTAGGGGGATGCAAAGTTTAATTACATAACAAAGTGTGCTAATTTATATCACACTTAACCGTTACTTTCCATATGGTGACATGCACAGTGGTGGGGTAGGAGGTGAGAAATGATAAACAGAGACCTAGCCTTAACTTAAAAAAAAAAAACAGGTATGAAACATTAGTAAGGCATTTTAAAATCAAATTATAAAACACTTGTTTTTTATTTCTTTTACTCACTATACATCTTTTTTCTAACAGGCAGTCATTCAATCCTCAAATACTTAAAAGCCTAATATGTGATAGGCACTGTACCAGGTGCTGGGGATACAGCAGTGAACAAGAGAGATGAAGGCCCTACTCTCCTTTAGCTTACATTCTAGCAGGAAGAAAAGGAAACAGAATAATGCAGTAGAGTGACTAGGAGAGATATTTTAGAAGCATGATTAAGGAGAGTTTATACACTAGGGGAATATCTGAGCTGAGACCACATGTAAAATCTTAATCCCATAATTATTCAGAAATCAATAATTTCATAGTATGCATGCAATAAAAACCCAGTAGAAACTCTTATCCTCTTTTACTAATCTTGAACTCCTCACTGTTAACAAAATGATGCCTATATTTAGATATCCAGGTAACACCCAAAATTTAATAGGTCAAAAAGAAAATCCTCATCTCTACCACTTAAAGTCACTATAAATACATTGCTATCACCAGCAACCACACTAGCACTTCCCCAGCTCTCTTGGTTCTTAGAACTGCTTCAGTCAGCTCTCCTTGCTTTTCCTTTATTGAATCCATTGAAATCTCCTGCTAATTCTTTCCCTCTAGTGTTTATCAGAACAGCATCACATTCATTATTTTCAAATCACCATTATAATCCATACTGTTAGCAATCCAAGTCTGAAGCACTTTAGCAGCATGTCTAACCCCTGTCCTGGTCTGCCTATACAGTATATCCTGCTGAACAAGTCCCTACATCCCATGTTCACAATGTCACACCCCTAGTACCACTCAACAGTGCCTTTCCATACAGAATTCACACTCTTGCTACCTAGCATTCAAAGTCTCCCATTATTACAGCTGGCAATGACAGAGCTTAAATATACATGAAGAAAAAGGGACTAAATTAAATAGAGAAAAACATACACTATGCTATAAAGATTTTAATGCCCCTCTCTCAGCATTTGATAGAAGAACCAGACCCCTCTAAAACAAAAATCAATAAAGACTTGGTAGAACTGATCACTTTGACCTTAGTGACATTTTTAGAACACTGTACCCAACAACTATAGAATACATTCTTTTTGAGTACATGTAATTTCACCAAGATTGATATGACTTATGTTGATAAGTCAAAATAAATTTAAGAGGATTAAACTTTTCAGAGTTTAATTTTCACAAATTAAAAACCAGTAACAGTAAGACATTTAGAAAAACTCCAAAACTTCAAATGTTTAAAACAAACACACTTTTAAATAATCCATGGAGAAAAGAAAACACTGAATTATTTCAAATGGTATGTAATGAAAAGTGCAAATAAAAATACATATAGGCTGGGCACAGTGGCTCACGCCTGTAATCCCAGCACTTTGGGAGGCCCAGGCAGGTAGATCACGAGGTCTGCAGTTTGAGACCATCCTGGCCAACATGGTGAAACCCTGTCTCTACTAAACATACAAAAATTAGCTGGGCGTGGTGGCGCACACCTGTAGTCCCAGCTACTTGGGAGGCTGAGGCAAGAGAATTGCTTGAACCCGGGAGGCAGAGGTTGCAGTGAGCCAAGATCATGCCACCGCACTCCAGCCTGGTGGTAGAACAAGATTCCATCTCAAAAAACAAAAAACAACAAAAAAAATATAAACATCTGGATAACAGCAAAAGTAGTGTTTAGAGGGAAGAGGATTTTAATAGCTTTAAATGTTTCCTTTAAGGGGAAGTAGATTTCCTAAGATTCTATTTAAGAAGCTAGGAAGAAAAGAACAAAGTAAACCCAAAGGAAGTAAAAGAAAGAAAACACTGCAGAAATCAATGAAAGAAATAAAACAGTAAAAAAATTAACAAAGCAAAAGTTAGTTCCTTGAAAAGATCAACAAAAGTTTTAAATCCAGTTCATGTGGCCATGAACACATTCTCACCTTTCCTTCAACCTTGTCTGAAATCAATATGGAGGCATCTTCTAGCCTTCAGCCACAAACAGCACTCATCTCTCATTTAGTTCTTGGTTCTTAGACTTGCTAATCTTCCCAATCTTCTACATCAGGGGCCAGCAAACTATGGTTCCCAGGCTAAATAAGGTCCACCACCTGTTTTTGTATAGCCTGTGAGCTAAGAACGGTTTTTGAATTTTTTTTTTTTTTTTTGAGATGGAGTCTCACTCTTGTCACTCAGACTGGAGTGCAGTGGTGCGATCTCAGCTCACTGCAACTCCCACCTCCTGGGTTCAAGCGATTCTCGTGCCTCAGCCTCCCAAGTAGCTGGGATTAAAGGTGTGTACCACAACTGGCCAGTTTTTACATTTTTAAATGGTTGAAAAAAGTTAAAAGAAGATTTCATGACACAACAAAATTATATGAAATTCAATTTCAATGTCCATAAAAAATGTTTGTTGGAATACAGACTCATTTGAAAATTATATGAAACTCAATTTCACTGTCCATAAACAAAGTTCTGCTGGAATACACTCATACTCATTTGTTTATGACTTACTGTCTATGGCTGCTTTCACACTACACCAGCTGAGTCCAGTAGCTCCTGTATGGTTAGCAATGCCTACAGTATTTACTATCTGGTCCTTTACAGTAAAAGTTTGTCAAACTCTTTCTCCTCCTGTTACTCTTTCTCCTCCTCTCCATTCTCTGTCAATTCATGCATCCATCCTAAGAGTCAGCTCAAAATCTACTTATGAAAAATGTCATTTTTACTTCCTGGAAAATATTGTTGAAAATATTCTATATTGATATATAGAGTAATATCTTCTATACGTATATGTTGTTTCATCATTTAGCAGCAACTTCCCTAAGAAAGGATTTGTATCTGCCATTCAGCAACAAAACACTCAGTAGCATTTGAACACCTGGTCCACTAAATGGACCAGAGTTAAGAAAATTACCCTTGCCTCTTCTCACCTGAAGCAAAGACCAAAGCTAGTGAGGGAAGCAAGGCTGGTAGTCAGGGAGAACAGGGGCAGAGAATCTACTGAAAAATGAATATGCATACATTCAAAACTTTTTGTTTTTATTAAAGATAAATACAGAAATGTAACCTGTCTGCTTTCTGAAAATAAAGCCTTATTTTCTCTGCTTATGACAGAACTATTTACGTTATGAATCAAGAATAGAAAATAGAAAAATTAGTTGTTTAATAGCCCCTTATTTCCCACAGATCATCAGTTCTCAAATTTTTTTTAATACTTTAAAAAATTATCAGCTGGGAGTGGTGGCTCACACCTGTAATCCCAGCACTTTGGGAAGCTGAGGTGGGTGGATCACGAGGTTAGGAGATTGAGACCATCCTGGCTAACATGGTGAAACCCCATCTCTACTAAAAATACAAAAAATTGGCTGAGTGTGGTGGCATGCGCCTGTAGTCCCAGCTACTCAGGAGGCTGAGGCGGGAGAATTGCTTGGACACGGGAGGCAGAGGTTGCAGTGAGCCAAGATCATGCCACGGCACTCCAGCCGGGGGGACAGCGTGCGGCTCAATCTCAAAAAAAAAAAAAAAAAAACAAACCTATCAAGGACCCAAAGAAGTTTATTTAATATGGGTTACCAACATTTATTGTACTTAAATTAAAACTGAGAATAGCCCTTGAATAACCCATTTTTTTCCTTTACTGCAACTATGCAGTAACAAAGAAGATAATCAAGAATGCAACTGGGTACTACAGCCTCAGTTTATGAGAAGGCAACAATTTTACCCTCCATTATTTTTGTACTATCAGTGAAAATGTTTACACAATAGAAAAGGAACATCTTAGTATTATTAATAAAACAATTTTGATGTTGTGGACTCTATGAAAAGGTCTTAGGGGCTCTGCTATAGACTGAATTGTGTCCCCCTCTAAAGTTCATATGTTGAAGTCCTAACCCCCAATGTGACTGTATTTGGAGATAGGGCCAATAAGGAGGTAATTACACCCAGTCCAATAAGTCTGGTATCCTTATAAAAAAAAAGGAGGAGTGCACAGGCAAAGACGAAAGGTCATGTGAGGACACAGGAAGATGGCAGCCAAATACAGAGAGGCCTTACCAGAAATCAACTCTGATGGTATCTTGATCTTGGTCTTTCAGTTTCCAGAACTGTGAGAAAATTCATTTCTGTTCTTTAAGCCACCCAGCCTGTAGTATTCTGCTATGGCAGCCCAAGCAGACTAATACAGACCCTCTTAGGGGTGTGCAGACCATATGATGAGAACTTTTGCCCTAGATATATGTTACACTTGATCTTAGCCAAAAAGCTGAGAAGCGAAGACCTAGATATATATTTCTTATTATATTTTTATATGCTCTAAAGGAAGAAGGCAAAGACCCCTTCAAAGACAAAGACAGAGATCTGGAGCCCAGAAAAGAAAATTAGATGATGCCCAAGAACAGTGAAGAAGATAAATCCCCTGATAAAAATGAGAAAGTAAAAAAATTCCATAGGTAATCCATATAAGCCGGGCTCTCTCACCAATCTATACTTAGATCTCCCAAATACCACATTACTTAGACAATGCTATGAAATCTAAGCCTCCCATTCTCATACCCTTACTATATCACTTTTATAAGTTTTCTACCTCTAACTTCTTTTAGTCCTTTGAATATTCATCATTGTTTGACCTTACGGAATCTGGCTAGGGAGATTTGAGGTGAACTTCCCATCAAAATAAAGTCACTTTTCTCTTTGACCTTTGAGTTATATTCTAAGAAAGTATACTGGTTGCCCTCAGCTTCTTCTCAGTATCCTTGCAATGCCTGGTAAATGAGGACATACAGCTCAGTCTTTAGCCCTCTGCTCATCTGTGCTCATGAATATAAATACACACGAACCTATGTGTATGTAAATACACATGACACACATGCACACACAAACACATGCAACACATACATACTCTCTTTCCTTAGAGAAGTACCATGTTCTTCTACATTCAACTTTAAAATCTATTGAGTATCTTATATGTGACATCTCAATAAATTCAGCCTACTAGGAGAAACCAAAAACGACCAAATTAATAGCCCCGGAAAAATGAGCAAACAACAAAAGCAAGCAATGCACAAAAGATGATCTGCAAATGAACAAAAAAATTCAAATATGTCCAACCTTATTAATAAGTGTTTGAATTAAAATTATAGCAATGTAATTACTCATCTATCAAAATGGCCAAAGACTTTAAAAAATGACAAAATCCAGCATTGATAAGGGTCTAGGGAAATACTGTTGTTAGGAATAGAAATTGGTATGTCCTTCTGGAGTTAACAAAATAATTACAGGGCACAATCTATCTTCTAAGAATTTGTCTTCACCATATATTCAAAAGTACAAAGATATAATCATAAATATACGGCAGTAGTTATCAACTGGGACTATATTACCACCCAGGAAACACTGGTAATGTTTGGAGGCATTTTTGGTTATCACAACTCGGGGTGGAGAGTGTTACAGATGTCTACTGGGTAGATATTAGATGCTGATGAACATCTTACAATGCATAGTACGGTCCCCAAAACAGAATTGTCTGACCCAAAAGTCAACAGTGCTGTGATTGAGAAACAGTGGTATAGGAGGATAAATAGTTTTTACCATTGTGGCTACAATTGCTCCTGCTCAGAAAGGGGGAAAAAAATCAGTTCTTATTTAAGTCAAATTCCTGTGTACTAATTGGCTATGTTGGGGATCAGTGTCCATTAAAAGGTCAGACTGTTGTATGGTTCTCCTTCTCCTATGCTAATCATCTATTTTGCTGGATATGTAAGCGGATGTAGCCTGATGATTTCCCAGGAGTGGCTGAGCATTTTCCTCTCACACAGTTAACATGTCAAAACACACGGGGACTAGAGGTGTCACTCTGTGAACAGAACCTGACAGTCAGCTAACAGTGTAAGGTCAAACATAAGGTTTGGGGAAATGGGACAAAGGCATGTACCAATTCCTATCATAGCCTCCTAGGATAGAGAAAGATAGAGATTAGTAACAAATTAGACCTACAGTGCATTCAAATTCATGAGCTCTGCTTAGAAAGCTGCCTGAGTGGCCAGGCGTGGAGGATCACACCTGTAATCCCAGTACCTTGGGAAGCTGAGGTGGGTGGATCACCTGAGGTCTAGAGTTTGAGACCAGCCTGGTCAACATGGTGAACCGATCTCTACTAAAAATATAAAAAATTAGCAGGCCATGGTGGTGGGTGTCTGTAATCCCAGCTACTTGGGAGGCTGAGGCAGAAGAATTGCTTGAATCTGGGAGGTGGAGGTTGCAGTGAGCCGAGATCATGCCACTGCACTCCAGCCTAGGCAACAAGAGCAAAACTCCATCTCAAAAAAAAAAAAAAAAGAAAGAAAAAGAAAAGGAAAAAGAAAAAAGAAAGCTACCTGAACACACACATATACAAAAAATGAAATCTGAATTTCTAGACAATATGAATGTTAAATTAAATACTTAAGTCCCATTGTTCAAGTGTTCAAAGAGAAAAAAAAAATCAAGACATTTTAAATATACCAGATATTTATTAAGGAGAGGAAGGAAGCCTCAGGAAAGATGAGGACTGAAGTGCCATTAGTGCAATTTTCTAAATGTTTAGACAAGACAAGGCATTTCACATGCCATATTCCAGGAAAGGGGCCAGGTGAATAAAGGAACTCCTCCCCACCCCCACATACCACACAAGATTATGAGAATCATAGTAAAAACTCTTCCCATGATGAAAGTAGGGCAGATAAAAGGGCTGAGATACTCCAAAAAAGGAATAAGGAAAAATTTCTAACTTAGTTAACAAGAAGAAACATGGTATCATGAATTCAAAGCAGCATTTATTTTCAAATATCCTGTTACCATTTCTTACCACTAACCCTAAAAGGTATTTTCCCTAACTAGCCTAAATGTCATCACATACATACAATTCTTACATAAATAGTGTAGAAAGGTTATGCATATTCTAAATTTTTATAAATCAAATCTCATTCTTTATATATAAAACTACAATATTCCATTCAATGAAATCCTACTGTGAATCATTCTTTACAAAATTAATCCCATCTTAACATATTTGTAAAAAAACAAATTTGTATACATGTGAAGCAAGTGAACATACAAAACACTTTAAAAACACACAATAAAAATAAGAATTAAATTCGCCTATATTGTTTTCCATATTTCCAGAAAGATTCATAATATTGAATAGTTAATAACAACCTGAACATGACATTTGCTGTCAGGAGATCGAGACCATCCTGGACAACATGGTGAAACTTGTCTCTACTAAAATACAAAAAGTTAGCCCAGTGTGGTGGCATGGGCCTATAGTACCAGCTACTTGAGAAGTTGAGGCAGGGGAACCGCTTGAACCCAGGAGGAAGACGTTGCAGTGAGCCAAGATCACACCACTGCACTCCAGCCAGGAGACAGAGCAAGACTCTGTCTCAAAAAAAAAAAAAAAAGGCTACACAAACCAAATTATATAAAATTTGGCAATAGTCGTGAAAATAGAAATCTCAAATTATTGCCAGTTTATTATTACAAGATGAACTGAATCTCCCCAAAGGCATGCCTTTCTTAGTCTTAGTTTGGGCTTTGATCTTGCTGAGAAGGAATTTAAATTTTGTAAAGAGGTTAAGAATTTTACCTGGAAAAACTGGAAAGAATTCTGTACAGCAGGTATGAGGAAGGACTGAGTAGTCTGAAAAGGCTGAGAGGGTAGGCTATTTTGGAGGGAGAAGGTCAGGAAGAGGTAGGATGTGTCAGGTTAAAAAGGAACAGGAAAATCTGAGAAAGAACAAAGATACTTAAAGGCAGTTTACAGGAGGTACTTGCTGGATCAAACTACTCCCTTTTTACCTCCAAAAAATCCTTTAGGAATATAATTTTATAATTATATTTGTTATTATATAACCATAATTTTTTTTAATGTTTTGCTTGTTTTCTTGTATGTAAAGAGGTCTGGGAGAAAACTTCAAGAACAGAGAATGGTAGTCTAAGGATCAAAACCAATCTGTCCCTCTACCCCCACCAAATAATTACACCGTAAGTATTATATCTCTTACTGAAAAACAACATATTTCTCCAGGTTAACCAACTAGTCCCTTTATTGGTTAACTCAAGGTCATAATGAAGCCAAGAGCTCTGGGTCTGGACCCCTTTGATCCATTAATTGTTCTAAACTGAGTTCACAGGCTATATTCCCAATGTTTGGTAAGCTGCCTTTCAAATGAAGTAGTTGATTAGTCAGATAAGAGTAGTCAAGACAGTATGAATGAATTAATGAGAAGTCATCACTCCTACTATAGGTAGTAGATTCACTAATTTTGAATCTAAGGTCATATTATTAATAGTTTGTAGGAAAAGGTCAAAGAATCTTCAACAGTTTAGAAAATTCTTCAGTTTCATGTAAGCTTTCACAAGAAGGTTCACTATTTAAGTCTAAAACAAACCCAAGTGAATACTTTCCAAGAATAAAAGCTACATTCATAAAAGAATTACTACTTAAGATACAATTATATCATTTTAATGATGCCTAAACAGAAGCAATTAAACAACCAACAGGGTGAAAGAATCTATGAAAGGATTGTTGACTATAGCAGAAGAGTTTTTAAAATCACACATTTTGTTTAAATTCCTCTCATGTAAAAATCCAACAAAGCAATAATGGTAACATAAGTAGTAAGTAACATCAAATTTTTAATCATAACTGAAAAGACAGTATAAATTGTCTACTCTTTCCTATTTAACCATCTGGAACATATTACAAACTCCCTGAAAGCAAGAAAAATCTGCAAGTATAATTACACTTCGGGATTATTAGCATGACATGCTTCAATAAATACTCCTAATAGGATCTGCTGATAAAATAACTGGCACTAAAATGGACGGATTTTCATTATTTGCCTATTTGTTCTTACTGACTAAATGCTCAAAACCACCAGTGAACTGTCTATTAAATAGAGGAGGGAGGAAATACACCCAGCAAGGGCAAAGTATGGCAGTTTATAGAGGTAGAATAGATAGAATGAGCATAGATTTGTAAAGGCCTGAGTTCAAATCACATTTTCTCTCCCTCCCTTCCTTCCTTCACTCCTCCTCACCCCAAATCTGCATAACTGTCCATTCTCTGGTTAAAAATGACTTGGTTAAGGTTAGGCAAATATATTAAATTAAATCTTGAATTGGCTGAATTCCAGCTGGCTGAAAGTCTTCAGACCAGATGGTAAACTAGTTATAAGGAATAACATTCACAATTTACTCTGCTCTTGATGGTTTTTGAGATTTAATATACAGCCACTTAATTGGAACAGTTACGCAAGTGAAGAATTGCATCTGCTAGGATTTTTAGGAAGGTAACTTGGCAGCTGAGCAGAAAAGTCAAGAGGGTTGCTGTGAGAGTCTCATCCAGATATAACATGCAGTTGAACTAAGCAATAGTTGGAGTGAAAAAGACATTAAACTAACTCAGCAAGTGTTGGGAGTGAAAAAGGGAAATCAAATTGTCTGCATGTGTGAATTGCAAAAGTAATTCATATTTACTATACAACTTTGGAAAATGCAGGTAAATAAAAATAAAATTAAAATCACCCATAGCTATACTATCTAGAATTAAAGTGAATATCTGCAGAGGCATTCTTCTATAAATATCTATATATACATATAGTTTTATTTTAATAATTATGGAATCAAAGTGCATATATTGCTTAAGAGCATATTTTTTCACTAAGTTTACGTATGTCCCTTCTCATGTCATTAAATATTCCACAGTTTTTATTGTCTGTAAAATATTTCCCTCTCTCTCTCTCTGTGTGTGTGTGTGTGTGTGTGTGTGTGTGTGTGTATCACAGTTTTTAAGAAATGCAGTGGTTAGGACTTCAGATTGGCTCCATTTTTTGTGTGTGTTAAATACAATACAGGTACTATGATGAGACATCTTCTGGCTAAAACTTTTTTTATATTCTCTGAATAAGCTCCTATGAACACCAAGGTTCCTGGCATGGGGGACTCATTAATGCCATTTAGCCAGGTCTGAGTTTATGGGAGATAACAGATGTCTGAGGGAAAGGCGGATGAACTCAGTTATGTACACATTAATCATGAGATGGCAACAGGACATCCAGGAAGACATGTTCAGATGACTTTCAAAGAAGTGGAATATAAAGGTTTCTGGAATCACTAACACATTGATAGTGGAGTGTATGAGATGACCAACAGAACGTGTGCATAAAGAGAGTAGAATGGATTACTATGGAAGCACTGCAATACTTAAAAAGGGAGACTGTACAGCTGGAAGAACAAGTAAAAAAGAGAGAAAATGGATAAAGCTAAAAGGAAAACCAGCAGAAGTTGAGGTGGAGAGATCATAATGTCCAGTTTCAAAAAGCATTTTTGTACCTTCCAAAATAATCGCAACAAACTCTTAGAAAAGTGCCCAAAGCTAGTCAAGAGTCTGCTAAAATTTAAAGAATTTTAAATGAATGAAGCATGAATATTCTTCTAAGGGCCCTGAAATTCAACATACCCCAACAACACCACAGTCATTGGGCAACATACTTTTATGATCAATGTTTCTACCACCCTCCCCAACTTCATACCATAAAGATGCAAACAAGCATTTGATAGTAAGTTTGTAAGACAGCATTACAAAGCCTCTTTTTGAGGAGGTGGTATCTAAAACTATCTCCTTCCAAGGTTTTGGCTACTCCTAGTATATTAAGATTTGTCATCATAGTAAACATGTCTATATTCACAATTTCAACTTTGTTTTGTAGACTTTCCAAAGTATCTTTTTCAGAATCAATTTTTTATAAACTTGATTTCATTTTTCCCTTCCTCTTTCTATCCTCTTCTAAATCTTCAGGGATTAAGAGCTTAAGTCCCCTAACAACTGTTTTCCAGTGTTTCCAAATACCCACACCAACTGCTCCACTTTCCCCGTTCTAGTCAGGGACTGCTCATGCAAAAAACTACAGTACTCATAGTTAGATGTCATATAGATACACAAGTAGGAGACCAAAAGTGTACTCTTATATCAAGTCACATTCATCCGGTTGCCAAAACATGCAGCACTACTGCCTCTGCTTTGGGGATATTTTTAAAGACAAACTTCATTAATTTTCCTATAATTCCCAATATCATTTTATCCATTACAACATCATCTTCCTTCCCCTAGACTCACATTCCCCCCCTTTCCAAGAGATTCTTTACTCATTCTCTTTTACTTTTCCCAGTTTCGCCAAAACAAATGGTCTTTCTCTTGCATTTTTAATATGTTGTTTTATTGGAAGCATTAGAGAAAGATGGAAAGAAATCTCAACTCCTATACATACAATCTTATAACAACTATCAAATCTATACAAAAGCAACAAATGGTATCAAATTAAAACTATGTACTATGGATGAGCCACTCAACAAGTTATTTTTCATCAGATGTGAAAAAGGATGATATGAAAAGGGAAATGTGCAAGCAGCAGACACAGCTCATGATGAAATTCACCTCATGTACAAATCATCATTTCCTTCTGAAGGAAGGAAATCATCAACAGTAACCTTCTTCTCTCTTCCTCTGATGTATAACCTAATGTGACAATACTACCAAATAACAAGCATGTAGACTCCGAAAGTGTTATTTGATAGAAAATTCAATATTACATATAAATAGTGCCATTTTTTACTTTGAAAAATTATCTGCTTTAGTAAAGACTAAACCTAAAAGTAGGCTTTTAATATTCTAACACTGACCTGATGAAAGTTTCCTAAGATCCCTGATATCTTCATAACTGTTGGATGAATGGAACACCTTTGTAGTAATGACAAATTTCTATCAGCCTTCACTTTTCCTCCTGTCTGGACTTACTACTCTAATTCCTCACATTCTCATCCTCTTCCCTCTAGAATGCCATTCCTCATATGCAATGGTTTGGTTCAGTAACCCTCCTATGCGCCCTAGCATCTAGCAAAAAAAGTAATTGTGTATGTTTCTGCCTGATTATATAGGTAAGTGAACTGCAAGCTTCTTGAAAGCAGT
This sequence comes from Cacajao melanocephalus, assembly GCA_963573385.1. Taxonomy (NCBI): domain Eukaryota; kingdom Metazoa; phylum Chordata; class Mammalia; order Primates; family Pitheciidae; genus Cacajao; species Cacajao melanocephalus. The sequence goes on from CAUYLG010024266.1 coordinate 32,749, forward strand.
AAGACTACGTCTTACTCATTGTTTTATCTCCAGAGCCTAGGACAGTGCTTGGCACTTGGTAGATTCTTAACATTGACAGTCAGCAATGGCCCACACCAGCACCATCAACCCGCACCCATCAACTGCTCCATCAACAACGTCCTAGACTAAGGCTTACAACAGTCTCCTGTATAGAAGCCAATGTAACTTTCTTAGAGAATTCCTTAAGTCCTGACACTAACCATTTACTGTGTGCCAAGCAATACATTACAGGTTCTATTTTATGTTATTTCTTCAAAAACCCCATGAAGTAAAAATAATTATCCTCCTTTACCAATAAAAGAATATGAGCTTTGTGATAATTTACTTTCTCACAGCTACATAACAAGCAGTTGAAGAGAGATTCATGCTTAAGTCTATCTGACTGTAAACTGAGGCCATTTCTACTTTGTTATTCTGTTTCCTTAATACCCACATGAAGTCAACATAAATACATAATTTATCCAAATATATTTTTCTTGCTACATTCTGCAATATTACATCCCCTTTGGGAATTAATAAAATTAACTCCATGAATTACCTGGAAGACTGTAAAGATGGTGGGTTAAGATTACATGTTCTGGAATCAGAAAGACTACTTGGATTCAAATAATTCTGCTACTCACTAGCTATGTAAACTTAACTAGTTTAATTTCTCTGTGCTTTGATTTGCTAATCTCTAAAATGGGAATACTAGTGGTAGCTATAGGATTCTTGTAAATAATAAATGACAAGGTATGAAGGACTTAGAATGGAGCTTAGCACATAATAATATTAATAATAACAGCTAGAATTAGTGCATGCTTACAATATATAATATCTTCAATAAGCATTAGATATTATTATTTAAGTTTACATGAAGAAATAATTAACTTTTTCTATGTCGGTGGTTCTCAAACCTTGTAGTGCATCAGAATTATCTAGGAGGCTTTTAAAAATACCCACAGGCCCTGCACCCTAGAAGTTCTGACATGCGGGTGTGGGTTGGGCTTTACAAATGCTTCTTGTGAAAAATTTCCAAGAGGATTCCCACTCCCTGGGATATGAGAATATGCTGGGCTAGAAATCTTAAAACATTTCTGTTTTAAACATCTGATGTGAAGAATGAAAATGGACTAGGCACAACGGCTCATATCTGTCATTCCAGCACTTTGGGAAGCCAAGGCAGGCGGATCACTTGAGCCCAAGAATTCAAGAGTATTCTGAACAACGTGACAAACCCTGTCTCTCCAAACAAAACAAAACAAAACAAAAACAAAAAAAAGGAGCCAGTAGTAATGCATACCAATAGTCCCAGCTACACAGGAGGTTGAGGTGAGAGGATCCCCCGACTGCAGGTGGTTGAGGCTGCATGCAGTGCGCTGTGATTACACCACTGCACTCCAGCCTGGACAACAGTATGAGACCCCATTTAAAAAAAAAAAAAAGAATGAAAACGAATTGAGACAATAGGCAGAAAAGCAAGTAATGAAGCTTCTAGATACTCCTGGGGCATATATAAATCCCAGTAACTTAGGGTTGGAAAGGATTGAGAAAAAAGTTTAGGCCTCTGAAAATCAGTAAGAGACCATCAGACAAAGACGGGGCCCAGGAAGGACAGTAACACGAGGAAAACGGTGAATTCAAACATTAAAAACACCTTCAATGCAAACATCAAGGAAAATTAACCTCTTGGCTTTAGTAAAGACATCATGAGGATTTGGTGCATGAATCATCTATACTACGTGGATATGCCTAAAAATCAAAAGTTGGGGTGCAGCAGCGCCTTCTCTGCTTAATGCCCAGGCAGATCTCCAGGCAATTGGAGCACCCATTTACCTGGATCAGCAGGCTGAGCCAGCCCATTCTCCCCAAACCAACATTATGGTAAAGAAGGGCACTCTCTGCCCCATTCCTAGGCATAGCTTCAGGCAGTCAGGGCACCCATTCATATGGATTACCAGCCTAAGCCCCCCATCCTTCCTGCATAGAGATTGTAGTATAGCGGGGTGCTCTGCACTCTGAGCCCAGGCAGATCTCCAGGTACCTGGAGCATCCATTCTCCTGGATTAAGAGTTCAGGCCTCCACCCCTGCCTGTGGAGCGAACTTGGGTCTAAGGAGGTTTCCCAGCTCCATGCCTAGGACCACCTCTGGGTGCTTGGTGGCTGCCCACTGGGTTCTCCCTCAGTGTTAGTGATTGTGCCTGCCATCAGGGGACCTGCAGGTGGGCCTGCCTGGCATGGCCCCATCCATCTTGCTTCCTACTCCCCTGGGGCTAAGCAGGGAGCTCAGACAACTGTGTACTCCACATATGAGCCCATTGTCTGAGGCAACAGAGAACTTCTTCCTGTGAACAAGGATCAAGTGTATACCTAGCCACATTGGCTACAGCTGGCTCTTACCAGTAAGTACCATCTACTGGATGGTAGGTCGAGCCCTATAGCCCAATAAAAAATCTGCCCAGGCTAGGCGCGGTGGCTCACACCTGTAATACCAGCACTTTGGGAGGCCGAGACAGGCGAATCACAAGGTCAAGAGATCGAGACCATCCTGGCCAACATTGTGAAACCCCGTCTCTATTAAAAAAATAAAATAAAATAATTTAAAAAATTAAAAATCTGCCCAAAGAAGTAAAAAAAGGCTATAGAAGCAAAACCAAAAGATCCTACCCAGCACCATCTATAATCATATCTCCTAGCTAGTTGGGGAAAGGAAATGGAAAGAAAAAAAAATATTACAACGACAGGAAAAAAAAAAAAGAAAAAACTCCTACCTGCATGAAAATAATTATAAAATCAAGAGTGCCAGTGTCTCCAGGTGAGAAGGAACCAGTGCAAGAATTTCAACCAAACGAAAAATCTGAATGTAGTGACACTACCCAATAATCACACTAGCTCTCCAGCAATGATCCCTAACCAAAATGGAAACTCAGAAATGACAGATAATAAATTCAAAGCATGAATTACAAGGAAGTTCATTGGGATCCAAAAAGAGGTTGAAAATCAACACAAAGAAACTTCTAAATCAATCTAAGAAATGAAGGAAGCAAAAAACTCCTTAAAAAGAAGTCAATTAGCACTTCTGGAATTGAAAAGAAGTCAGTCAGAACTTCTAGAATTGAAAACTCACTTAAGGAATTTCAAAATACAAGTGAAAGCTTTATCAATAGATTGAACCAAATAGAAGAAAGAATTTCAGAGCTTGAAGACTGCTCTTTTGAACTAATCTAGTCAGACAAAAATAAAGAAAAAAGAATAATAAAAAAAAAAAATAAACAAAGTCTTTAAGAAATATGGGGTTATGTAAAGCAACCAAACCTACTAATTGCTGGCATTCCTGAGAAGGAGAAAAAGCAAACAACCTGGAAAACATATTTGAGAGAATAATTCAAGAAACTTTCCCTCATCTTGCAAGAGAGGTAGACATTCAGATGCAGAAATTCAGAGAACACCTGTAAGATACTACACACAAAAAGGAAACATCACCAAGGTATATAATCACAAAACAATTCAAAGTCAATGCTAATGAAAAAAATCATAAAGGCAGCCAGAGAAAAAGGTCAGAGGAAACCCTATCAGGCTAGCAGTGGACTTCTCAGCAGAAACTGTGTAAGATTGTGGGTCTATTTTCAGTATTCTTAAAGTAATTCCAACCAAGAATTTAATATTCTGACAAACTAAGCTTCATAAGCAAAGAAGAAATAAAATCTTTTCCAGACAAGCAAACACTAAAAGAATTCGTTACCACTAGACCGTCTTTACAAGAGATCCTTAAGGGAATTCTAAACATGGAAATGAAAGAACAATAACCTCCTACCACAAAAACACACTTAATTAAGCACACAGCCCACAGACCATATAAAGCAACCACACAATAGAAACTACAAACTGATTAGCTAACAACGTCACAATAGGATCAAAACGTCATATATCAATATTAACCTTGAATGTAAACAGTCTAAATGCCCCACTTAAAAGGCACAGAGCTGAACTGGATAAAACAATAAGACCCATCTATGTGTTGCTTTCAAGAAACCCATCTTACATATAACAATACCCACAGGCTCAAAGTAAAGGGTTGGAAAAAGATCTGTCACGCAAATGAAAAACAAAAAGGAACAGGGTGACAATTCTTATATCATATAAAAGAGACTTTAAAACAACAGTAAGAAAAAGAACAAAGAAGGACATTACATTACAATAAAGGGTTCAATTCAACAAGACTTAACTATCCTAAAATATAAACCCACCCAACACTGGAGCATCCCTTCACAAAACAAAAAGGGAATGCTTACACACTGTTAGTGGGAATGTAAATTACTTCACCCACTGTGGAAAGCAGTATGGAGGTTTCTCAAAGAACTTACAACAGAACTACCATTTGGCCCAGCAAACCCAACACTAGGTACATATCCAAAAGAATATAAATTGTTATGCCAAAAAGACATACGCACTCTTATGTTCACAGCAGCACTATTTATAATAGCAAAAATATAGAGTCAACCTAGATAGATGCCCATCAATAGTAGATAGATTAAATGTGGTACATGTACACCATGAAATATTATGCAGCCATAAAAGAGAATAAAATCACGTCATTTGTGACAACATGGATGCCACTAGAGGCCACTATTCTAAGCAAATTAACACAGGAACAGAAAACCAAATACAGTATGTTCTCATTTATAAGTGGGAACTAAACACCGGGCACTCATAGACATAAAGATGGCAACAACAGACACTGGGACTAACAGAGCAGGGAGGGAGGGATGGGAGCAAGAGTTAAAAAACTAACTGTTAGGTACTATGCTCACTACCTGGATGACAGGGTCATTCATATCCCAAACCTCAGCCTCATACAATATACCCATCTAACAAACCTGTACATGTACCCCCGAATGTAAAATAAAAGTTAAAAATTTTTTTTAAGAGGTGAGAATTTCAAGTTAAAACATATGTTCATAGACCCCTAACTCCAAGCACATAGAAGGAAATAAAAAATCTTCCCTGGAGGAATGCACTATGAACCCAAGTCTAAAGTTATCATAGTTACACAGGTTTCCAATCTAAAAAAAAAAAGAAATTCATGATTTAAAAAAAAGTCACAATAAACACAATTAAATAAGGCACTATTAGAAAGAGCCAGAAAAAACAAACAACAAAATTTATTGTAAAATTTCAGATATTAGATATAGAATATTAGGTATGTTTAATATATTAAGAGAAAAAGATGAACAAATCAAAAATACCAGTAAAGCTTGAGAGAATATAAAAAATGAACAGGAAAATCTGAAAAATAACCAAATAGAACTACTGGAATTGAAAAACATCACAAGTAAAATCATAATGGAATAAGTAAATAGAGTCAGTGAATTGTTACACAGAAATGGCAAAACTATTCAGAATGCAGCCTACAGTCACAAAGAAATGAAAAATATGAAAGAGAGGTTAAGAGACATGGTAGAGAAAATGGAACATTTACTATCAAAAAGACTACATTCCCTGATCACAACGCAATGAAATCAAAGTCAAAAAGAAAAACATATTGTCATACATTTCAAACTTAAAACTATACCACTAAATAATACATGACTCAAGGAAAAAATTATAAATATTTTTAAAACTAAGAATGAAAAAATAATGAAAATACCACATTTCAAAATCATAAACTGTAGTAAAAGCAACACTCAGAAGAGAATGTATTCCCATCAATACTTTCATTAGGAAAGAAGAATAACTGAAAATAGAGCTAAATGTCCAAGAAGTTACAAGAACTTCCTCACCAAGAAAAAAAAAAGGCACAAATATAAAAGCACAAATTGATGAAATAGAAATCAAACACATAATAAAGAGAATAATTAAACCAAGAGTTGGTCCTTTTTTATTTTTTAAGAGACGAGGTCTTGCTATGTTACCCAGGCTGGTGTAGTGGATATTTACAGTCATGATCATAGCACACTGCAGCCTTTAACTCCTGGGCTCCAGCAATCCTCCCATCTCAGCCTCCAGAGCTGCTGGGACCGGCCTGCTCAACCACACCCAGCCTGGTTTTTTGAAATGACTTAAAAATACTGCCAATGAGATCAAGAAGGAAAATGATACAAAGTAATTATAAATGAAAGGGAGAACTTAACAACCGAGAAAGCAAAGATTAATGTTTTTGTTGAAAACATTTAATAGATTTGAAAACAAATGTAACCAGAAAATTCAATTAAAAATAAACATAACCTAGTAAAACTAACCTAGGACACAGTGATACAAACATATGGTTGAATAAATATTTTCAATGGTGAACAAGAAACAAATCTTTCTTATAGAAGAATTCCAAATAATTTATGTAGCTACTCCTCCCTCTAGAAGGTGAAACTTAATTCCCATGTACTCACCCCTTGAAGGTGATTTAGTAACTTGCTTTCAAACAATTAAGTAGGGAAAAGAAAAAATAATGACTTTATACTGAATAACATGACAATCAGTACTTTACCAAGTGATGAAGGTTAATTTAACACCATCAGTGATGTCATGGACATTATGTGCCCCCCAAAATGATGTGATGAGAAGGGTCTTTCCTCGCTATGATAGTCTTCCCACAACCCCACAAGAAAAACATCAGACAAACCCCCTGAAAGAGAGGATATGTGGCCAGTACTCCTCAAGACTGTAAAGGTCACAAAAATAAGGAAAAACAGAAAGTGTCATAGACTAGAGGAGACTGGGAAGATATGACAATTAAATAAAATGTGATACTCTGGAAACCCTGGACAGAAAGAGGATATAAATGAAAAAACAAAAACAAAAACAAAAACCCTGTTGAAATCTAAATAAGGTCTAAAGTTCAGTGAGCCAGTGTCAGTTTCTTAGTTTTGACAAATGTAACATGGTAATATAAAATGTTAATAATGGGGGAACTGGCCGGGCATGATGGCTCACCCCTGTAACCTCAGCACTTTGGGAGGCCAAGGCAGGCGAATCACAAGGTCAGGAGATGGAGGCCATCCTAGCTAACACAGTAAAACCCTGTCTCTACTAAAAATACAAAAAATTAGCTGGGCATGGTGGCACATGCCTGTAGTCCCAGCTACTCAGGAGGCTGAAGAAGGAGAATCGCTTGAACCCAGGAGGCAGAGGTTGCAGCAAGCCACTGCACTCCAGCCTGGGTGACATAGCAGACTTTGACTCAAAATAATAACAATAACAACAATAATAATAAGGGTACTGGGTGAGGAATATATGGGAGTTTAATGTACTATTCTTGTAACTCTTCTGAAAATCTGAAATTACTGCTAAAAAAGTTATTTTCTGAAAGATGACTGACACAGAAAGACATGAGAAGACTAAATAATCCTATAGTCATGAAGGAAATTAAATCAATAATTTAAAATCTTTTTTAAAACTATGAGTTAGTTTTGCTTAAAAGTTTAAGATTTGACTAAGAGAGAAACCTACTTAGAATCAACTCCAAACAGGCTTTGTTTTGCGTTCTTGGCATAAGATTGTCCAGTCTTAAAGGTATATTGTATGGTATTACAGTAAATAAGAAATATAGGTATGCAAAAAGAAAAACAAATTCATAATAATTTTTTTAATTTCACAAAGAAAACTGAGTTTTACCAAACTCAAAGAACAATTTCAGTCTTATGTAAACTCAAGAAAGAGAAAATGTTCATTCCCCAACTCATTTTATGAGACCAGTATAACCTTAATAACAAAAGCAAATAGTGTAAAAAGGAAAATAAGTCAATCTCACTCTTGATCATAGATGCAAAACCATACATAAAACACAAGTATCCCTTATAATTCAAAACTCAACACAGAAAATGACTACAGCAAATTTTATTAAAGATATAGCTGATATCCTGTTATTCCAACTTATCTTACTTAATAAAATATAAATATCAAATAGACTCAAAAAACACAGTATCCCTCACTGTTCACATTCTAACTATTCACTCTCCAAAATTCAGAGTTTCCCAAACTATGTTATACAACATCTGTCTGACACCAAATAATTTCAAAATTAAATAGTACCACATTCCTTTCAATGATGTCTTATCCTTACGAATCTAAGTTCATGGTAGTTGCTGGGAAAAAGAGCATCCCCAAGTGAAAACCAACATGGAACAAGAGATAAGGGTGGCAACGGCAATGCCTTACCTGATTCCAAGGTTTGAGAAGTTATGCACTGCTCTGAGGTGCATACATATCCCATCGGCAAGTGACTGTGGTCATTTACAATTAAAATAAAAACATATTGAATTTATGTGTATGGTTTTTTTCATATAGCTAATAAGTTATAAGAACATAAATACTTATTAACTTGTTTGAAGCTAAATAAATGAATGTGGCTGTTAGATATTTCTTTGACTTGAGGGCACCAAGAACTGGAAAGTTTGGAAATATCTGAAATACTCATATAACATGGTATTTCTCACTATCAAAACTAAGACTGAAAAAAATGTAGATAGCAAAAAATACTTCAAACTGAATAAAGTGATGAACAAAACATTAACATATCTCATGACCAAGTTGAGTTTATGCTAGAAATACAAGTGCAATTAAACATTATGAAGGTATAAGGCCAGGTGTGGTGGCTCATGCCTGTAATCTCAGCATTTTGGAAGGCTGAAGTGGATGGATCACCTGAGGTCAGGAATTTAAGACCAGCCTGGCCAACATGGCGAAATCCCATCTCCATCAAAAACACAAAAATTAGCAAGGCATGGTAGCGGGTGCCTATAATCCCAGCTACTTGAGAGGTTGAGGCAGGAGAATCTCTCAAACCCAGGAGGCAGAGGTTGCAGTGAGCCAAGATCGTGCCACTGCACTCTAGCCTTGGCAACAGAGCAAAACTGTCTCCCCTCCCCACCAAAAAAATTATGAAGGTATAAATATCATTCACAAAATTAAGAGAACAAAAGAGAAACCCCAAATGTTCCCCTCAATCATTACTAGTAAAATATTAGATAAAATTCAGCATTCCTGATAAAATTTAGTTTAAAAATCTTAAAGAGAAACTTCTTGCTTCATAAAGAGAACATAGACTTCATATAGAGAACACAGACTATATTATAGATAACTGTGAAATATATGAAGCATGTTCTTTAAAATTAGAAATTATATAAATTAAAATTAGAAATTGGAGAGATCCAAAATGGCCGATTAACAACAGCTCAGGATTGTAGCTCCCAGTGAAAGCACAGAGAGTGAGTGGACGCCGCAATTTCAGAAGAATTTCTGTGGCCCATAAACTGGGAGATTCCCGGCGGAGGAGCCACACCTGTCACCAGCGCGACTCTTTTGGCCGGCGCAGCTGTTTTGCCGGCGCCCCGTCGCGGCGCAGCGCTTCTCAGTGCAGAGTATACGCGACTGGGCGCCCTTTGAGTAGGGCTCGGCTGGTCCCACCCCCACAAGGAGAACAGCAATTGGAAGCGCTGAGGACCGAGAGTTTCACAGTTAGCACAGCTGAACCCGGGAAGGCCAAACTCTGTGGGGAAGGGGCGTCTGCCAAAGGAAAACTAAGAAACAGAAAAAACTTCATCACCAACAAGCCGGACGTTCACTCAGACCCAATCTGAAAGTCGGCAATTACAAAGACGACAGGTGGATAAATCCACAAAAATGGGA
>CAUYLG010024267.1:0-31296 GCA_963573385.1 Cacajao melanocephalus
TACTATAGCAAAGACTTGGAACCAACCCAAATGCCCAACAGTGATAGACTGGATAAAGAAAATGTGGCACATATACACCATGGAATACTATGCAGCCATAAAAAAGGATGAGTTCATGTCCTTTGCAGGGACATAGATGAAGCTGGAAACCATCATTCTCAGCAAACTGACACAAGAATAGAAAACCAAATACCACATGTTCTCACTCATAAGTGGGTGTTGAATAGTGAGAACAGATGCACACAGAGGGGAGCATCACACACTGGGGCCTGTTGGGGGTTGGAGGACTAGGGCAGGCATGGCTGGGGATTGGGGGGTTGGGGCGGGTTAGCATTAGGAGAAATACCTAATGTAGATGATGGGGTGATGGATGCAGCAAACCACCGGGGCACGTGTATACCTATGTAACAAACCTGCATGTTCTTCACATGTACCCCAGAACTTAAACTATAATAAATTTAAAAATATGTATGTATAAATTAAACAGCAAAATAATATACCCAGAGGATCGAACACTAGTAAGTATTCTGTATACTCTTCTCTTACTCAAGGATTGGCAAACATTTTTCTGTGAAGGGCCAGATAGTAAGCATTTGTGGCTTTGCTTGGCCATAAAGTCTCTATAATAGCTATTCAACTTTGCATTATGGCACAAAAACAGCCATAGACAATGTGTAAATCAATAAGCATGGATGTGTTCCAGTAAAACTATTTACGGACACTGAAATTAGAATTTCACATAGTTTTCATGTATTATGAAATATTCTTCTTTTCGTTTTTCCATACCATTTCAGAATTTGAACACCATTCTTAGCTTTTGGACCATGCAAAAACAAATGGTGGGCTGCATTTGGACCATGGACCATAGTTTTCCAACCCCTATTTCATCTTTTTTCTCTGCCTTTCTCTGCAGTTAACCATTATCCTGAATTTTGAATTTATCATTCCTTTAGACTTCTTAAGATACTCTTTTTCACATATTTATGTGTGATTAAACAGTACATCAGTCTGTTTTATTTTTTAGTATTATAAAAATTATACTGTATATAGACCAAGACATTTTTCATTCAACATTTTTTTTTTTTTGAGATGGAGTTTTGCTCTTGTTGTCAAGGCTGGAGTGCTATGGCACAATCTTGGCTCACTGCAACCTCTGCCTCCCGGGTTCAAGTGATTCTCCTGCCTCAGCTTCCCAAGTAGCTGGGATTACAGGCAAGCACCACCATGCCTGGCTAATTTTGTATTTTTAATAAAGACAGGGTTTCACCATGTTGGTCAGGCTGATCTCAAACTTCTAACCTCAAGTGATCTACCTGCCTCAGTCTCCCAAAGTGCTGGAAGATGTGAGCCACTGCACCTGGCCCATTCAACATTTTTCTAAGATTCATTCATATTGTCAAGTATTGCTGTATGATATTCCATTGTATGATTGTACCACAATTATTAATTCTCCTGAAAGTAATTACTTAGGTTGATTCCAGTTCATCTTTGAACATTCTCATAGGTGTATCCTGGTACACATATTCAAGGATTTTTCTTGGTTATCTTCTGTTGAATAACTTAACAGAAGAACCTCTGAATTTTACAAAAATGATGAAACAGCATTATTTCTCTTGAGAAATGTTACTTTCTTATTAACTCACCTTAAATCATACTGTATTTACTTATACTAATGGAAATCCTACCTTACAAAATGTGCAGTTAACTGTTAAACTTTTCATTCATTCTTTCTTTCATTTAATTATATGCAAACATTAATGACTGTAATAGGTTTCATGCTAGCAGGAAAATATAAGTAGTAAAGGAGATAGATGAGTAAACCAACAATTAAGTAATCACTATTTACTGAAAGCTTATTATGCCAGGCCTCATGATAAGCAATTTATATGCATTACCTCTGTATTAGTCTGCTAAGGCTGCTATAACAAAAGACTACAAACTAAGTGGCATCAACAACACAAATTTATTTTCTCAGAGTTTTCAGGGCTAGAAGGCCAAGATCAGTGTGTCGGCAGGCTTGGTTCCTTCTGGGGGCTTTGAGGAAGGTTCTGTTCCATGCCTGCTTCCTACCTTTTGGTTACTGGATGTCAGTTTTTGCCCTTCCTTTGTGGATACTTTCAGCGTCTTGATCTGTGCCTTCATCTTCACATGGTGTTCTTGCTGTGTGTGAGTCTATTTTCAAATTTTCCCTTTTTATAGGGACACCAGTCATATTGAATTCAGACCTATTCTGATGACCTCATTTTAACTTGTCAAACATCCTATCTCTAAATAAGGTTAATTCTGAGGAACTAGGGGTTGGGACTTCAACATGTGAATTTATGAGAGAGACAGTTCAACATAACAATCTCTTAGTCTTTCTAACTCTGTCAAACTTTGATGTACTAGTCATGTTATAGAGTATGTTGCAGTGTGAAAACCCTAGCTATTAAAAAGTAGTTTCTGCACAATTCCAAAAAGAATGGCATAGACTCACTTTTCCCTGTTCCTTCCCTCTAAATATAACTAAATAGCTTGGAAATTATTTAGCATACAATTATAATAGGATTATAAATGCCAGAAAGAAGGTGAACTGGCTAGAGACCTCAAAACTTGAGAAATAACAATGGGGTTCTCTGGATTTTCTGTCTTCCATGTATCTTGGACTGCGTATTGGAGAGGCCTGCAACCCAGATCCACTATAGACAGAAAAAAAATATAAAGAAAAGCCTGCTGTCACTCACCAAAGGACTGGAAAAGGGTAATCCCAACAAAGATAGGGAACCTCAACATTTTCGTCACACCAGGGGTCTGGTGAGTGATTCAAGCTCAAGACAGCAGTGAAGCCTCAGGCTATCCCAGCCCCATTCCACAGCTGGTTCATGGTGCCTTTACCTGAGGTAAAGAGCGCCATCCTTAGGAAGTCTCCCAACAACAGCAGGTAGCAAAGAGAAGCAACTTCCATTCTCACGAGACAGCAGCAGCAGCAGCAGTGATAGAGCAGGAGCTCCAGAAGCACCAGAAGAACGAAGCAGACGAGAATAGTATCACAAGTTTTCAGAAAACCAAACTGCAATTGGAACTAAAGCCTACAAAAGTAGGCTGGAATCTGATTGCTAAACCTTGACAGGCTACTTCCTGCATAAAATAGATTAATCAGGACTATGAGTTTTCTAACATAACTTGTCAAACCAAGCTGAACTCAGCAAAAACACAATGTGTGTGAGAAATGACATTTATATTTGACATTATGATTTGACATTTGTATCAAGATGAATCAGATATAGGAATTACTTGACAAGGATTTTAAAGTTGCTGTCATAGAAATGCTTCAACAGTCAATTATAAATTATCTTAAAATGGAAAAAAGGGAAAACCTCAGTAAACAAATAGAAGTTTTAAGGAAGAATTAAATGGAAATTAAAGAACTGGAAAATACAATAATCAAAATTTAAAATTTACAGATTATACTCAGTAGTGCAGTGGAGATGATGACAGAAGATAGAATCAGTGAACTTGAAGACATATCAGTTCAGTTACTCTATCTGAACAACAGTAAAAATACTGAAAAAATTTATTAGTCTCAAGAATCTGTAGGACAATACAAAAGATTTAACATTGTATCATAAAAGCTTAAAGGACAGGAGAAAGTATGTGACTGAAAAAAATGTATTTGAAGGAATAGTGACTGAAAATTTCCCACATTTGGGTGAAAGACACACAGATTTAAGAAGCTGAGCAAACCCTCCAATAAGATAAACTTGAATCTACACTAAGAAATATTTTCAAAAAGACAAAACGCATCTGAAAAATGGGAGAGAGAAATGACACATTCCATATGAAAGTACACCAGTTTGAATGACAGCAGATTTCTCATCTGAAACCATAGAGTTTAGAAGGAAGTGGTACAGCATTTTTCAGGTGCTGAAAGAAGAAAAAGTACTATCAATCTTTAATTCTGTATCTGACCAAAAGTGCCCTTTTGGAATGAAGGAGAGATAAAGACATTCTCAAATGCAGGACACTAAAATATTGTTGGTAATAGAGCAAAATTAAGTTACTAAGGACAAAGACATAAAAAGAGACATTATATCGTAACAAAAGAGTCATGCACTAAGAAGTTATTGCAATCCTAAATGTGTATACACCAAATAACCATACTTTAAAATATATAGAGCAGAAACTAACAGAGCTGAAGGAAGAAACAAACCAGTTCACAATTACAGTTGGAGACCTGAACATCCTGCTCTCAGCAGTTGATAGAGCTACTAGACAGAAAATCAGCAAGGTTATAGAATAACCAAACACCATCACTAACCACCAAGATCTAATTTGCACTTACAGAGTATTTCACCCAACAATAACAGAATATACAATTTTAAGCACCCATTAAAATTCATCAAAATAGGTAATATACTGAATTATAAAATGTTTACAAATATAGAGAACAGTGGAATTGAACTAGAAATCAGTAGCAGGAAGATGACAGAAAAATATCCAAACATTTGAAAATAAGCACACTTTTAAGTAAACCATAGGTAAAGAGGGAATCTGAGGAAATTCAGATGTACATACAGCAAAATGGAAATAAACACACAAAAATTTGTGGCATAGAGCTGACGCACTTCTGTGAGGGAAATTTATAGCACTAAATGCAGACAGTAGAAGAGAAGAAAGGTCTCAAATCAATATAAGTTCCTACCTCAAAATACTAGGAAGAAAAAGAGCAGAATAGTTCCAAATTAAGGAGAATGATGGAAGTAATTAAGAACAGTTATTGATAAAATTGAGACCAGTAATGCTATTGAATAAAGTAATGAAACAAAAAGCTGACTCTTAGAAACATAAAAGTGAAATTGATAAATCTCTAGCAAGATTGACAAAGGTAAAAAAGAAGACACAAATCACCAATATCAGGAATAAAACAAAGGGTATAATTAAAGATCTTGTAGCAATTAAAAGGATAAATTCAACTTTACATTAATAAATTCAACAACTTAGAAGAGATGAACCAATCCTATAAGACTTGTAAACTACCAAAACTTAGCCAGGTTGAAATAGACATCTTAAATTGGCCTATAACTATTTTAAAAGTTGAATTTGTGATTCAAAGACTATTGAAAATCTCTAGGCCTAGATGATTTCACTGGAAAATTTTACCAAACATTCAAAGAAGAATTAACACCAATTTGATACAACACTACAGTCTGTTCCCAGAAGTAGTAGTAGAGTGAATACTCATCAACTCATTTTGAGACTGTATTAGCCTAATACTATAACCAGACAAAGACAGCACAGAAAAAGCAAACTTTAGACAAGTATCTTTGATGAAGTTAAATACAAAAATCCTCAATAAAATTTTAGTAAATTATATCCAGCCCCAACCAAGTGGAATTTAGTCTGTATGTACAAGTATTTTACAGTATTAAAAAAGTCAGTGTGAGTTACCATATCGACAGGCTATGGAAGGAAATTCATGTGATTACATCAATTGATAACATAATATTTTGAAAAAAATTCACCCATTTATGATATTAAAAAAAACAACTCCCAGTGCAATGGAAATAGAGGGTAATGTTTTCAGCCTCATAATAGGCATCTGCAAAAACAGGTAGAAGACTGAATTATTTCACTCTACAGTTAGGGAAAAGGCAAGCATATAACTTTTACCACTCATATTTGACTTTGTTCTATAAGTTGTAGTTAACTGCAATAAAGCAAGAAAAAGAAAAGGCATACAGAATTGAAAAGATAAAGTTGTTGCTATTTCCAGTTGATATGATTATCTGCATGGGAAATCCGAAGGATTCTACAAAAACTCTCCTGGAACTAAAAAGTTAATTCATTATAGTTGCAAGGTACCAGATCAGTACACAAAAATCAATTGGATTTATATATATTGACAGTGAGCAAATGGAGACTGATTTTAAAAAAAGTAATACCATTTACAGTTGTTCCAAAGAATATGAAAGAGAATTCTAACAAAAGGTATGAAAGATTAAATGCAGTTAAATGACAAAATGCTGACAAAAAAATCTAAGAAGACCTCAATACTTGGAGAGATACGTTGTTTATGAATCAGACTACTCATAATAGTAAAAATGGCAATTCTTGTTGAATTGATCTGTAGAGTTAAGGCAATTCTTACTAAAATCTCAGAAAATATATATTTTTTAATATAGACAGGCTTATTTTAAAATTTATATGGAAAGAGAAAGACCTTAAACAGTTTTAACAGAGAAATTGGGAAGAATCATTCTTCCTGATGTTAAGACTAACTTATGGCTACAGTAATCAAAACAGTATAGCAGTGGCAAAGGGATAGACACACAGATCAGTGGAACAGCATGGAGAGCCTCAGACTAGATGCACAGAAATATGTATGCCTAACTGATTCTTGACAAATGCATAAAAGCAATTCAGTGGAGGTGAGGTAGCCTTTTCAATATTATTGTGGAAGGAATTGGACATCCATAAGCTCTATCCATCTATCAAGCTTGACCTAATCCTCAAACCATATGAAATAATTACCTCAAAACAAATCATGGTCTTTCATATAAAACATAAATCTGCAAAACTTCTAGTAAAAAGAGGAGAAAATTTTGGGACCTAGTACTAAGCAAAGAGTTGTTAGACTTGACAGCAAGAGTAAAATTCAAAGAAGGAAAAGTTGATAAACCAGGCTTTGTCAAAATTTAAAAATTTGGCTCTGCAAAAGACTCTGTTAAGAGCAGGAAAATACAAAATACAGATTGAGAGAAATATTTGTACAGCACTTATCCAACAAAGGGCTTATATTTAGAAAATATAAAGAAACATCAAAACTCAATATTAAAAACATTTAAAAATCCAGTGAAATTCATATAAAATTCATTTCACCAAAAAGGATATACAGATGGCAGGTAACACGTGAAAAGATATCCAAATCATTTGGGAAATGCAAACTTAAACCAAAATGATGTTATCACCACACACCTATCAAAATGGCTACAATAAAAAAATAGTGATAAAACCAAATGCTGATGACGTTTTGGAGAAACTATTCACCTATATATTGTTGTTTGGAATGTAAAAATGATATAGCCATTGTGCAAAATAGTTTCACAGTTCTTTTTTAAACTAAAAATGGACTTCATACCAAGAACCAGCAATTTAATTCTTGTGCACATGTTCCAGAGAAAAGAAAACTTACTGTCACTTAGAAACTCATTCATGAATATTCACAGAAACTTTATGTGTAATAACAAAAAACTTAAAACTACCCAAATGCCCTTTAATGGGTGAATGAATGAACAGACTATATCATAACACTATGTCCACACTATGGAATACTACTTTGCAATGAAATGGATGAACTATTGATGCATTGCGATACTATGGATGTACCAAATATAATTATATTGATTGAAAACAGTCTCAAAAGGATACATATTGTGTGAATCTGTATAGAAATTATGATGTATAATTATCAAGATGGAAAACAGTTTAGTGGTTGATGGGTTGGGGAAGGAGGTAGTGAATGTGGCTATGAAGTGTTCCAGTAATAATACAGCTAAGTGTCTTGATTAGGGTGGAGTTACATAAGGTGACCCAAGCAACAAAATTGTATAGAGCACAGGCACAGATACAAGATTATGTCTATAATTTGAATCCGTGTCAGTTATCTGGTTTTGATGGTGTAATGTAGTTATGTAAGTGATAAATTTGGGAAAGGCTGGGCGAAGGAGGGCACAGGACCTCCCTGGGTATTCTTTTCACCTTTCTGTGGATCTGTAATATTTCAAACTAAAAAGTTTTTAAAACTTCAGAGTAACTCAAATTCTTGTATTTCTCAAATATGAAAGGAAGATACATATCTAGCAATACTCGGTTCGCTACCACCCACTCCCCTTAACTTTGTAGATATTCCCATAAGCCTTTTCAGAATTTATCTTGCATATTTGCCAGCACTGCTTATTTCTTATTTTCCTTCACCGCCCCAACTCTTTGACATCCATTTGTATATATATCCATCCCAGAAGCTCAAATACTGATAAGCTATTGCAAGGACTTCTTTGAAGAGGGGAGCAAACTGAGTTGAGTAAAGTCCCTTTGTCATGCTGCAAAAGAAGAAAGCCAGGGCATGCTCATACAGTAATACTTTTTTGCTCTGGTACACCCAAGAAGTAGATGTTCTTATGCCTGGACTTAACAACAGTTTTAAGCAGTGTTGTTTAAGATCAGCAATATTTATGGGATATTGACAAAAATATGAACTGGCAGATTTCAGAGTCTGTATGTATTTCATGTTCTTAACTAAAATATACTGCCCTTCCACCATTGTAACACACTCTAATGAGTGCTACTGTGAGAGGTATATATAAAGAAATGGTATGAAAGGTCAAAGGAAGCACACTTAACTCCCTAGAGAATGTTTTGAAGAGGCTTACGGGGTGAGATACTTGGTTTGAGTTTTGGAAGATGAGTAAAGTTAGCTGTCTTAAGAGAATGAGTGAGATCATGATACAGTCTACAAACCACAAATATTTGTTATAGCTAGAATATAGGATTTATGACTGACCAGTGGCAGAGGTGAGACTAGAAATGGCTAGATCACAAATGGCTTTAGCTGCCATTCAATAGAATGTGGACTAAAGTCTGAAGATAATGGTAAACATTGAAGGATTTGTGTGGGATTTGATGTGAAAGAGAAGGCTTACTCTCAGGGCATTGTAGAAAATGGAATTGTGGGATGTGAGACTAGAGGTAAGATAAGTAGGGAAACTCTTTTACCAATTTAAGAGTCAGAAGAAGAGAGGCTGAGCTAAGGCAGAAACTGAAATAATAAATTATAGAATTATTGGGAGATAGAATTGGTAATTTGACACATTTGAATATAGTAGGTAAGAGGCAAATATAATTCCTAGTGTGCTGACTTGAGTGGCTGATCATGTTCAATAACTGAACTGGGAATAAGAGTATGTAGTAAAAAGGATAAAGTCAGGTTTATAAATTATCTGAGGTAGCTTTGCTGCATAAGAGTGGAGTTGCTCAGATGTCAGTTTAACAAACACAGAAACCTGTAGTTAAAGAGAAAGGGGCTACCGGGTTGGAAATCGACAGCATATGTTAAAGCCTGGGGATGAGAAGAGAAGGAGGGCCAGAAAATGAAATTTTTTCTAAATGAAAATGAAATATTTTCTAAAATACTGACATTCAGCAACAAGCCAAGGAGAGGAAAGCCTGTGAAAAATAGTGACAATTGGAAGAACTCGAGAGAGTGAGTGCCATTTAAATATCGAAAAAGAAGAGAGACTTTTTAAAAACGTGTGAATTAGAGAACATTTATATAGTGGAGTGTTACGAATAGTATATAGTCACTTAAGAATAGTGTTTGTAAGGAGTATTAAATGGATGTGGGAAGAGACTTAGGATATAATATTATCTGGATAACTAGTAAAATACCAGTTTTATAAAAATAAACGTGTATGTATTATACATGTACAGAGAAGGAAATTATCAGATGGCAGAATTATAAATGTTTCACATTTTCTTTATGTTTAAATAAATTTTCTATAATGTGCATATATTATGACAAAAAAACATATATAAATTAAGTGTAAATTAAGTGGATTCAGTCAAAACTAATGTAATTTCCAGTGGAAATGTTAAATGCAGAAATCACTCAAAAGGGTTTATTTGAATTGTGTAGTAGGAAGTCATTGGTGACTTCAGAAAATTTTCAGTCATAATGGGATCAGAAACTAGATTGTAGTGAGCTAAAAAAATGACTGGGAAGCAGGAAAATTGAGATGATAAATGTAAAAAGCACATGTTCAATAAACCAATAGAAAGGCATTTGACAGGGGAGTGGGACTAGAGTTTTTGTAAGGGAGGAACTTGAAGCATGCTTGTATGCTAAAAAGGAAGAGAAAGTATATAAACTATGTTCAAAAATGAGTCCGTTTGTGATTGGGTATGACCATTTGCAGTATAGTAACTGAACCTGCCTGAGTGCAAAGAGTTTGAATAAGATCTGTTCATTAATATACAACACATTTGTTGAATTCAGAAAAAGCGATCTCAAATATCTTACTTTGTATGTGTTTAGTATGTATACAGACGTATGTTGAAGTGGATTGGCTGTTTGTAGAAGAAAAATTTGGTTTGGGGTTTAGCTAACCTCCAAAGCAGTGATTAAAAAGAAAACCCTCTTAAATGAGTAATTCAAAGATAGCTGGTCTCTATTTTGAATAATTATGTTTGGGGCTTAAATGCTTCCTTCTGTTCTCACTGAGGATACATTTCAAGTTGACATAGGAAAATGCCAGGGTTTATTATCACAAGTCTATCATCAAGAAATGGTCAGTATTTGCCAAAAGAAATAAAAAGTAGCACCTGGATGTTCCTTGGTAAGATAATAATGTAGCCGTAGTCATTCTTTAAACTTAGTACATTAAATGATAAACAGGGAATCCTGCAAAACCTGGCAGCTATATATGGAGGCAGGCCCAGCTCTTCAAGAGGAGGGAAGCCAAGAAACAAAGAGGAAGAGGTATGCCTCCCGCATGTTCGCTACCTCCATCACATAGCCGTTTTTGAATTTATTGCCTTCTTTTCTTGCATGGTTTAAATTCTTAACAATTATTTGAAGATTTTGTAGGTCTAGAGGGACCTGTTAATATATTTTTGACTGACATACTGTGTCTTAATTTGCCCCATAACTTATTCAATATTATGATTTCAATTTCTTTTCTTTTGATTAAATTAAAAATTTATAATTTTATGATGTATGTCTTCCTTTTCAGAAATAAATTGTTCTAAATTAAATACTTGAAAGCTAATATTACATTTCCATTAACCAGATTTCAGAACTTTTATTTCTTGTATTCAAATTAACACTGTTCATTAAATTAAAAAAAAATTTATCAGTAAAAATGTCAATAGCTTTACTTTTACATTATTATGTAGGGGTTTTTGCCTCTTTCTAGGTTTATCTGGCACGACTGAGGCAAATAAGACTACAGAATTTCAATGAGCGCCAACAGATTAAAGCCAAACTTCGTGGTGAAAAGGTAGGTTGAAAAGCAGT
This sequence comes from Cacajao melanocephalus, assembly GCA_963573385.1. Taxonomy (NCBI): domain Eukaryota; kingdom Metazoa; phylum Chordata; class Mammalia; order Primates; family Pitheciidae; genus Cacajao; species Cacajao melanocephalus. The sequence continues at coordinate 11,051 of CAUYLG010024267.1, forward strand.
TTTTTCGAAGAAATTGAGTGATATTATAATAGACTAACATTTAAAATGCTGTGCCATTAACAACAACAAAAAAAAAACTGATGACAGTGGAAGTTCAAAAATCAGAAAACTACACATAAAGTAAATCTTATGTATGTGATTGCAGATTGGTAAGACCATTTGTTCCAGAGGAATTCAGAGAGGAAAATATAACTAGTATTCGTGGGACGATTAAATGCATTTTATATCATTGTCTTTTTGTTCCATTGTTCTTAAAGGCTGATAGTTGTAGAGAGTTCAGTTGTAGCTTTAGGAGAAAACTAACAGCCTTAAATGATTTCCATTTTATATTTTTAGATTTTAGTTTATTCATTGTTATCTTTCACAGAACTCTGTGCTAAATTTGATGATTCTATCCTAAGTGATTTATTTGTCTACTTATTTTGTAGAAAGAAGCCAATCGTTGTGAAGGACAGGAAGGAAGTGAAGAGGCTGACAGGAGGCGCAAAAAAATCGAATCACTAAAGGTATAGACTAGAAATGATACAGGTTTTCTTAGAGAACAGTGAAAGCTGAGATAGAAAATTGTGTTCCTAAGTTTTGCAGTTAAATCACTTTATTCTCTTTAACTTTTCTTTCCTCTTTATTTTTGGTTTCTAAAAATAGTCTTTTTCTCTTTTTGTATTATTTTTATGAAGATAGATAAAACCATGTCATAAATACATGGAACTATCATACAAGTAATCTTGAAAAAAATGGTAACCTTAAAAATGAAAAATATACAGACAAACATTTCCATGAAGGTAAATGAAGTCTATGTATAATTGTTTTAAATTTTTACATTTTTATTTCCATTCAAGTATACCTGCATTTATTTTCACTCAGCAAATATTTATTGAACACCTGCTATATATCAAGGCTGGTTCTAGGTGCTAGAGATTTAGAGTGAGCTTACGTCTTTATTCTAAGACCACATGCACACTTCTTTTTTGGCTAATAAGTAAATACCTTCATAGACCTGGCCAAAAAAAAAAAAAAAACCCTATGCCCTTATATCTGGTAACTCATTTTGTTGTTTGTTTTTATTTTTAGGCCCACGCAAATGCACGTGCTGCTGTACTAAAAGAACAACTAGAGCGAAAGAGAAAGGAAGCTTATGAGAGAGAAAAGAAAGTGTGGGAAGAGCATGTAAGATTTAGCTCATATTCTTCATCCTGGTTGTGTTAACGTTTTTATAGCTCTTCTTGGGTAGTGCATCAGTATAATAATTTTCTAATTCTTTTTATTTTCTGTTTTTTTCATTCTCGTTCTCTCTCTTGCCCTTTGTCTTTACCTCTCTTTCTCAGTCTCTCTCTCTCTCTGTCTCTCTCACATTTAAGAATAATCTGTATGGAAGTTATTTGGGAGATTGATCTGAAGTCAGAACCTAATTTATTTTATGTTTACATTTTTAATTTATTTATTGCCAAGTAGTTTATCAAAATTCCAGCATAATTGAATGACTACATCGTCCTTCTGCCACTGATTTATAATGCTACTTGTAAGATTTATTAAATTCCTATATATACCAGTGAATGAATTTATAGCAAGTATGAATCAAGCTTTATCTTCCTTTGGGTTTTCTCCTTTGCTCCATTACTCTGTCTTTTCTGCCAGTACCTTACTGTATTGGTAATTACAGATTTAGAATATGCTTTAATTTCTGTAGAATCCTTTCCTCATTTCCCCTTACTCTCCTTTTTACACTTATTATTCTTAATTATTTGCTCTTTTTCTTTACCAGATAAATTTTTAGGGTAATTCTTGTTCCTTTTCCTTTTCTTTCAATCTTGTTGTAATTTTGGTTAGTATTATATTAAACCTACAAGTTAACTTATGAAGAATTGACATAGTTTTTATACATGAACTTGTTAAGAGTTCTACATTTATTCAGTTTCTTTTATATCTCTTACACAAATTTTGATCATTTTTCACACTTACCTGTTGTATTTATAGTTTCTAATTTCATATCAGTCTTTAAAGGTTTTTTTCTAACAGAATATTGCTAATATTTGCAGATATTTTGAGTTTTTGCTTATCCTCTTATCTAGTAAGTTTTCCTGTTCTGCCAATTTTCAGTTAATTTTCTGAGTTTTAGCACACAACTAGATCATTGTCAAATAGTTGTGATATACATTATAGTAACAACAGTTCCTCTAGTTTATTGCTTATTGTACGCCAGGCGTATTGTAACCACTCTACTGTTGACCCATGAACAACATGAGGGTTGGGGCACTGGCCCCATGCGCAGTCAGAAATTCACATATAACATTTGATTCCCACAGACTTTGCCACCGATAGCCTACTGTTGATCTGCAGCCTTGCCAATAACATAGAGTAACATATTTTTTGTACATTATATGTATTATATACTGTACTCTTACAACAAAGCTAGAGAAAAAATGTTATTAAGAAAATCATAAGAAAGAGAAAATATATTTACTATTCTTTTTTTTTTTTTTTTTGAGATGGAGTCCTGCACTGTTGCCTGGGCTGAAGTGCAGTGGCACGATCTCGGCTCACTGCAACCTCCGCCTCCCAGGTTCAAGCAATTTTTCTTGTCTCAGCCTCCAGCAATTTTTCTTGTCTCAGCCTCCCACGTAGCTGGGATTACTGGTGCCCACCACGACACCCAGCTAATTTTTTGTATTTTTGGTAGAGACGGGATTTTACTGTGTTGGTCAGGCTGGTCTTGAACTCCTGACCTTGTGATGCACCCACCGTGGCCTCCCAAAGTTCTGGGATTACAGGCATAAGCCACTATGCCTGGTCTATATTTACTATTCTTTAAATGGAAGTGGATCATCATAAAGGTCTTTATCCTCCTTATCTTCAGGTGGAGTAGGCTGAGGAAGGAGAAGTAAGAGGGTTGGTCTTGCTGTCTCAGATGGCAAAAGCAGAAAAAAAATCCTTGTGTAAGTAGACTTGTGCTGGTCAAACCTGTATTGTTCAAGGATTAACTATCTATATATATAGGTAATAATATATATATATATTTTTAATCCTTACAACTTTACAAAGCAAGGATAGAAAGGATAAAATAATTATATAAGATCATATTTCCAACTAAGGGCAGAACAAAGATTTGAACCTGGATCTGCCCAATGTTGAAGTCTTTTTCTTATGCTGTTTCCCCTGCTTTCTGTAAGTTGTGCCTTAAAAAAAAATTTTTTTTACTTTTAATTTTTGTAAGTACGTGGTAGATGAATATATTTATGGGATACATGAGATATTTTAATACAGAATGCATACTAATTACATTAGAGTAAATGGGGTATCTGTTACCTCAAGCATTTATCCTTTCTTTGCATTTCAAACAATCCAGTTATACTTTTAGTTATTTTTAAGTGTACAATAAATTATTGTGGACTATAGTCACACTGTCGTGCTATCAAATACTGGATCTTACTGATTTTATCTAACTGTATTTTGTACCCATTAATCATTCCTACTTTCATGCACCCACTACCCTTACCAGCTTTTGGTAACTATGGTGTTCTGTTTCCATGAATTAAATTGTTTTAATTCTTTTAGCTTCCACAAATAAGTGAGAACATGCACAGTTTGTCTTTCTGTGCCTGGCTTATTTCACCTAACGTAATAGAACTCCAGTTCCATTCATGTTGGTGCAGATGACAGGATCCCATTCTGTTTTATGGCTGAAGAGTACTCCGTTGTGTATATGTCCCACATTTTCTTTATCCATTCATCTGTTGATGAACAATTAAGTTGCTTCCAGATCTTGGCTATTGTGAATAGTGCTGCAGTAAACACGAGAGTGCAGATATTCTGATACACTGATTTCCTTTCTTTTGGGTATATACCTAGCAGCGGGATTGCTAGATCATATGGTTTTATTTTTAGTTTTTTGAGGAACCTCCAAACTGTTCTCCATAGTGGCTATACTAGTTTACAGTCCCACCAACAGTGTACGAGTGTAAGAGGATTCCTGTTTCTCCACATAGTCACCGGCATTTGTTATTGCCTGTCCTTTTGATAAAAGCCATTTTAACTGCGGCGAGATGACATCTCATTGTCATTTTGATTTGCATTTCTCTGATGATCAGTGATGTTGAGCACTTTTTCATATACCTGTTTGTCATTCGTATGTCTTCTTTTGAGAAATGTCTATTCAGATATTTTGCACATTTAAAAATCAGATTATTAGATCTTTTTTCCTATTCTTTGAGCTCCATATAGACTCTAGTTATGAATCCCTTTTCATATTGATAGTTTGCAAGTATTTTCTCTCATTCTGTGGGTTGCGTCTTCACTGTTGATTGTATCCCTTGCTGTGCAGAAGACTTTTAGCCTGATGTGGTATCATTTGCTCATTTTTCCTGTGGTTACCTGTGCTTGCAGGGTATTATGAATTGAAGGACAAATTTAGAAATTGAGCATATGTGGTGTAGGCACCCAGAATATATGATTTAATAGTCATATTTTAGTATAAATATGCTGTGAGAGTAGCAAAGAGTATAGAGCATCTGCCCAATCCCAGGATTTTCCCAATGGTACACATTACTGGTCATACAGAATCAACACAGTTCGTTTTGTCTCCCCAAAATCTTTGAAACAGAATATTCCTTTTTCTTTCCTTTTTAAACCCTCTGATTCTCTGTTTCCTTGTGTTTATCTTACCTAATGCTTTCCTCTTCAAACTATGTATAGTCTCCCCTGTCTTGAGTTGTGACTCCCTGGTATCCTGTTGTAGAAAACATGCAGTATGCAAGGCCTACAATCAAACTAGGCAGAGAGGGGCTCTTATGAAATCCATCAGCAACTTGACGTATTCTTCTATGGATTGTCCTTCTTTTTTTTTTTCTCTGAGGCAGTCTCACTCTGTCACCCAGGCTGGAGTGCAGTGGCATGATCTCAGCTCACTGCAATCTCCACCTCCTGGGTTCAGGCAATTCTCTTGCCTTGGCCTCCTTGAGTAGCTGGGATTACAGGTGTGTGCTACCATACCCAGCTAATTTTTGTATTTTTAGTAGAGACAGGGTTTCACCATGTTGGCCAGGCTGGTTCTGAACTTCTGACATCATGATCCACCCGCCTTGGTCTCCCAAAGTGCTAGGATTACAGGCGTGAGCCACCGTGCCTGGCCTGTTCTGTCCTTTTAAATCAGTTTGGCCTTGGCCTGCATGGTCCTAGGGTCCCAAATGCAGATTTCGATCCTGTGTTAATTAGCTGGGGCTACCATAACAAAGTGTTTTTGTGTAGCTTAAACAAGAGAAATTTACTTTCTCACAGTTGTGGATGCAGGGAAGTTCACGGTCAAAGGACTAGCTAAGTCTCTTCCTGGTGAAGGGTTACTTCCTAGTCTGCGGCCAGCAATTTTCTGCTGTCTCTCCACAGAGGTGAGAGAGAGAAAGGGAGAGAGCAACAGCATGCACAAGCAAGCTCTCTCGAGTATCTTCCCGTCAAGGAACGCATCCCATTATGAAGGTCTCACCCTCATGACCTCATCTAAAGCTAATGACCTCTGAAAGGCCCCATCTCCAAACAGAATCTCATTGGGAGTTAGGGTTCAACATGCAAATTTGCTGGGGACACAGTTTTGTCCATAGCAGAGCACGTGTATTCTACACACTGAACAGAGTCTTTCTTCACTCTGCTAAATGCCTGTGTTAGTACAAGGGACACTTAAGATGTGTAAAATTTTCCAACATTGTAGCCTGTCTTATATGGATTCAATTAATGTCAAAGATCTACTTGTAACAGATTGAAGAAGCATCTTTGATGCATGCACTCAATATCTAGTTAGAAACAGGGAACATCGCTTCTGAGAAGAATCGCTATTGATTATCTGTTGATGCTTTAAGGTTTTGAATGCAAAGTTCCACTTGTTAAAGCATCCCTTAAATTTCAAAGTGTGCTCTTTTACCCTTGACTTTTATTTTAGATACAGGGGGTACATGTGCAGGCTTCTTACGTGGGTAAATTGCACTCAGGTAGTGAGCATAGTACCCAAGAGATACTTTTATGACTCATGCCCCACTCCCTTGACCCTATAGTAGCTATAGTAGCTTGTCGTGGCTATTGTTCCCATGTTTAAGTCTATGGGTGCTCAAAGTTTAACTCCCAGTTATAAGTGAGGACATGAGGTATTTAGTTTTCTGTTTCTGCATTAATTCACTTAGGATTTTGGACTCAGTTCCATCCATGTGGCTGCAAAGGACAGATTTCATTATTTTTTAAGGCTGCATAGTATTTCATGGTATATGGCACCATATTTTCTTTGTCCCATCCAACATTGATGGGCACTGACATTGATTCCATGTCTTTGCTATTGTGAATACTGTGGCAATGAACACGTAAGGGCATGTATTTTTTGGTACAATGTTCTCTTTGCACATAAACACAAAACAGAGTCTTTCTTCACTTTGCTAAAAATGTGTTCGTAACAGAGTCTTTCTTCATTCTGCACTGGTTTCTTCCCATCTTCGATGGTTAGCGCTACCTTAAGGACATCTTGTAAGGGTGGTCTAATGGTAATGAATTACCTTTATGCTTGCTTGTCTGAGAGGGATTTTGTTTCTCCTTTGCTTCTGAAGCTTAGTTTGGCAGAATATGATATTTTTGGTTAAAATTTCTTGGCTTTAAGAATGTTGAAAATAGGCCCTCAATCTCTTCTGGTGTGTAAGGTTTTTTCTGAGGGGTCTGCTGCTGGCCTAATGGGTTTCTCTTTGTAGGTGACCTGACCTTTCTGTCTAGCTGCCTAAATTTAAGTATTTTCTTTTGCACTGACAGTGAATCTGATGACTATGTGTCTTGGGGATGGTCATCTTGTGTCATATCTCCCAAGAGTTCTCTGTATTTCTTGAATTTGTATGTCCTCTCCTATAGCAAGAGTGAGGAAATTTTTATGGACTATATCATCAACTATGTTTTTCAGGTTGCTTACTCTCTCTCTCCTCTTTCAGGAATGCCAATGAGTTGTACATTTTTTTTCCTTACATAATCTCATATTTCCTAGAGGTTTTATTCCTTTTCAAAAACTCTTTTTCTTCATTTTTTTTGTCTCACTGAGATGATTTGATGAGCTAGCCTTTTAGGTCTGAGATTCTTTCTTCAATTTGATGTAGTCTACTGTTGATGCCTCTGATTTTATTGTGAAATTATTGAAGTGAATTCTTCAATTACAGAAGTTCAGTTTGGTTCTTTCTTAAAATGGCTATTACATCTTTCAGCTCCTGGATTATTTTACTATACTCCTCAGATTCCCTGGATTGGGTTTCAACTTTCCCCTCAATCCCGATGAACTTCCTTGCCATTCAGATTTTGAATTATATGTCTGTCATTTCAATCCTCTCAGTCTGGCTAAGAACCATCCCTGGGAGCCTTGTGTGTTTGTTTGGAGGTAAGGGAACACACTGGCTTTTTGAGTTGCCAGAGTTCTTGCATTGATTCTGTCTCATGTGTGAGGGTTGTTGTGCCTCTAACTGTGATGTAAGTTGAGTATAGTCAGTTGGCTTCATTTCTAGGTGTTTTCAGAGGACCCGGACTCTGTACAGAATCTTCATTTGTGACTGGATCTTTGCATTAGTTTTGCAGGTGCTATATACTGGCAAAATATTTTGGTATTGTATTTTGGGCTGCAATCCAGTTGGTGGCACTTAAGAGTGTTGCCTGGCAGATCGGCTCTGAGACAACCTTTTTTTTGTATTTTGGTGTAGTTGGCAGAAGTGCTCTGTGATAATAGGGAGAGAGATGACTCCTTCACCTGATCTACTCCTGGGTCTTAGAAGAGCCCGCTCCCTTTGCTGGCTCCTTAGGGAGCAAGGAGATTTTCCCATTTCCAGGCTTTCCCAGGCTCCATGTCTGCATCTCCTTTGTTAAGCTTTCTGGTCCACAGGGCTCCCTCAGAGAGGGGCTGTGGTTGGCAGAGAGACCATACCTTTCTCAGGTCACCCCTGGGAAGGGAGTCACACCCTTCTTCTCCCAGGTGTTCTGAGAATGAGGGCTCTTCACTGCTTGGGTCCTGCCTAAGCAGATAGGTCCTGCTTGGCTAGAGCAGTGGGGTGAGTATCATTGCCCAATCCACTGTCCAGGTGCTTCCTATAAAAGCACAGAGCTGCACCTACTGGCAGAGTTCAGGCAGAGGTGGGTCCTCTGTGTTGGAATCCCCAAATGGTGTGTCCTTCCCAGGTAAGAGGAGGAGGGGTTGGTGTGGTAAGCCAATGCACTATGTGGGTGCTTCCCTAGGGAATTCGTGGCTGCTCTTGCCAGCAGAGTTCAGGCAGAAGGAGGTCCACTATGCTACAAGCCCCAGCAAGCATGGCCTGTCTGGCCATGAGCAAGCAGTGAAGTCACGACCCTACATCCAGATGTTTCCTGGGGGAACACAGGACTGCAACCACCCAGAGTTCAGGAGAAGCAAGTCTGCTATGCTGGAAGCCTTTCTGATTACACGCAATCAGCCCGAGTGGGTGGAGTAGCTCACTCTGCCATCCAGATGTTTCTCATGGGAACATGGGTCTGCTCCTGCCTGCAGAGTTCAGGCAGAAATGAGGCCACTATGGCACTGAGCCTGGTGTGGAAATGGGAGGATGGGGCAATCTTACTCCTCCTGGGCACTGTGGCTGTGGTGCCTGCTGGGGCTATGGCACTGGTACTGTACTGCTGCAGGGTCCAAGGCTTTATAGAGGTCACTGTGGACTTCAGCGTTGCCTCTGCAAAACCTCTAGATGTTTCTCTCTAGCAGTCTTGAGGCCTTAGGGGGCAGGGGGATTTTCCCATTCCCAGGCTTTCAAAGGTCCCTGTGGAAAGTGTGAATCTTCCAGGGGTTCTCACTCACCCTTTCCCCTTGGTGGGAAACTTGTCCTAGCTCCACACCAATCCAAGACGGGCAACTGCCCCGCTTCTCTTTTGTCTATTGTCTGTGTGCCCTTGCTGCCGTGATGGATCCTGTGGTGGATTCCTAGTTGATAGACTTGCAGGGTCAGTATCACCTCCCACTTGCTCTCCTCTCCATGAGAGCAGCACACAGTAGCTACTTTTAGTCTGCCATTTTGATCCCCTCCCTCAACAAATAATTTTTATATAAATATGTTCAAAATATTCCATGGGCTACAGAATATTCAAAATATTCCAAGATCATGAAAGAAATCTTACATAAGAAGATTGATAAGGGGACAATCTCCAGGAGGCTTGTGTCTTCACTCCGCTGCATTGTGACCAGCACCCATTGCTGAACAGCCAATATGGAGTAGATCACGAAAGCCCAGGAACTTTGAGGCAATGCTGAGATGGGCTACATGATGGCCAAGAATCACCTGGAGATCAATCTTGATCACTGCGGTGTGAAGACTCTGCAGCAAAAGCCTGAGGCGGACAAGAACAAGGTTGTCAAGGACCTGGTGGTGCTGCCATTTGAAACCACGCTGCTCTCTTCTGGCTTCTTCTTTTCCTGAAATAGGTTTCCTATAAAGAGCAACCAGCAGCCAGACGCAGTGGCTCACACCTGTAATCCCAGAAATTTGAAAGGCCAAAATGGGTGGATCACCTGAGGTCAGGAGTTTGAGACCAGCCTGGCCAACATGGTGAAACCCCGTCTCTACTAAAAATACAAAAAAATTAGCCAGATGTAGTGGTGCGTGCCTGTAATCCCAGCTACTCAGGAGGCTGAGGCTGGAGAATTTCTTGAACCTGAGAGGCAGAGGTTGCAGTGAGCTGAGAACGCACCATTGCATTCCAGCCTGGGCGGCCGAGCAAGACTCCGTGTCAAAAAAAAAAAAAAGAGCAATCAGCTATTAACTAAGCTCAGTGGCCAGGTATTTTGTCCCCATCTGTTGAAAACAAAGCTTTGGACCATAGCTTTACAGGTACTCCTCATGTTAATCTGAATCTTTTTAATGTACATACACTTTACAATGCCCACAGCCCTCTTGAGTCTCATGTATAAAATGTCCTTGTCATGGCATAATTATCCAGATTCCTTCAACTCCCTAATTTGTCTTTCACACCACTTTTACATCTGTCAATGCATCTCTAATGTCTATATTTTTCACTGGACAGAAAGGGAATTCGCCAATCTTGTCCTGTGTGGGTGCCCAGTGCTCCCCACCATGCCTACCGTTTTGTGAGAACTCAAAGAGTTTGTTGTCGCTGTTGTTGTTAAAGGTTTTGAGATTGACGATGAAGGAGAAGCTGGAGGCAACACAAAGAGAGCCTCCTCTGTGTGACTCCTTCCACACTCCCAACCTGTGTAAGACGATCTGTCTCCTGTCCTTTGTGAGATAGGTGCCACACAGGGCAGGAAGAACACAAAGTGGTGGAAACATGAATCAGTGGGTCATTTCAAAGGGTAGAACATGGTGTGGGGGCAGATTTGGAGATAATTAGCTGAAAAAAACATAAAGATAGTTGATATGTTTGGTGGTAGTGAAAGGGTTATGAAAAGGCTGACATGAAACTAATTGTGCGATGAGGAGTTTTGTTTTTTCCAAATCATCCTGCCCAGGTCATCACTGGAGACTGATCATGAGAACTTTAACAATGATACAAATTTGAGCTTATGTATCTTCATTTGTTTGTTTTTGTTTTAGTTAGGATAAAATTATAAAGTACACAGAGTCTACTGCTCAAATTAGCATATCCATTATCTCACATCAGCTACCACTTTTTGTGGCAAGAGCACTTAAAATCTATTCTCTTAACAAAAATCTTGAATACAATACAATGGTCAATATAATTATTGACTGTAGTGTAAGTACATCAAAACATTATGTTGTACACTTTAAATATACAGAATAAAATAAAAATGCACACTGCTCAGTAAAGATTTCTTTTTTCTTTCTTTTTTGTTTTTTCTTGACACAGAGTCTTACTCTGTTGCCCAGGTTGGAGTGCAGTGGCACGATCTTGGCTCACTGCAACCTCTGCCTCCTGGATTCAATTGATTCTCCTGCCTCAGCCTCCCGAGTAGCTGGGACTACAGGCGCCCACCACCACACCTGGCTAATTTTTATATTTTTAGTAGAGACGGAATTTTACTATGTTGGCCAAGCTGGTCTCAAACTCCTGACCTCAGGTGATTTTGGCCTCCTACAGTGCTGGGATTACAGGCAGGAGCCACTGCACCCGGCCTCAGTAAAGATTTTTAAATATGTAAATATGTAGCCAACACCCAGATCAAAATACAGAAAAAGTTCTAAATCTCTAGCATGTCCCACTATGCATCCTCCGTAAGAACACTTCATGCTCACCAAAAAAAAAAAAAAGTTAACAACAATTATGATCTTCATCATCCCATACATACAGTATAACTTTAAAATCACGACCACGCAGGAGAATATTCTACCAAACAAACCATGCTTTTATACTTCAACAACCACTGAGTTCCTGAACCAATGTTATCCTCATTTGTAGGACATAAACTCCAAATCTTATGACATGTGTTTTTCTTCCTTTGTTTACCACAAATTTGCAACCATTGTGCCCTTTTATGGCTTTGATCTCCACCTCCAGCATCTGGGGAACAACATTTTCCTGTTGCAGTCTCTTTGGTGCAGTCACCTTCCCAGTCAACTATGTTGCACTTTGGGTGCAAAACCCCATGGAACATGGAGTAAGCCAGATGTGTTTCATGTTCCTACTGGGAATCTGCATTCTGGACAACATATTTGTACCTCAAGGTGAGAAAAGAGCACAGATTGAAGAAAATAAATGGAGGAAAGAAGTGTTCCCCCCTTTCCTCAGTCATTGTACTGGTCACACAACTTTGAAGCCAAAAGGAAAGGGAGAATTGGGTTCTAATGATTCTCTGCAAAGCAAATTGAGGATTTAGGGCAGATTCTGCCATTAAGTTGCTAGCGAAAGAGTCAACAGTCAGTAAAGGTTAATACAAACATATGGCCTTCTTCATCACACCCAAGAAGTATCTAGAAAGTAGTGCCATTTATTCCTGACAGTTTCTTTCAGACAGCAATTGATTACTTGTCCTTGGCCAATCAAACTTCTAGTTGTGTATGACAGATTGTGTCCATTATACGTAATTGTGTCCAGCAAAGACCTGGAACCAACCCAAATGCCCATCAATGATAGACTAGACAAAGAAAATGTGGCACATATACACCATGGAATACTATGCAACCATAAAAAATGATGAGTTCGTGTCCTTTGTAGGGACATGGATGAATCTGGAAACCATCATTCTCAGCAAAGTGACACAAGAACAGAAAACCAAACACTGCATGTTCTCACTCATAGGCAGGTGTTGAACAATGAGAACACATGGGCACAGGGAGGGGAACATCACACACTGGGGTCTGTTGTAGGGTGGGCAGCTAGGGGAGGGACAGTCGGGGGGTGGAGAGGGGAAATTGGGGAGGGATAACACTGGGAGAAATGCCTGATGTAGGTGACAGGGGTTGGAGACAGCAAAGCACCATGGCATGTGTATACCCATGCAACAATCCTGCAAGAGCTGCACATGTTTCCCAAAACTTAAAGTACGATTAAAAAAAAAACTTATAAGATATTTCATAAAAGGAATGCAAGAGCTGGACACTGAAAGCTATAAAATATTGTTGCAAGAAATCAAAGGTCTAAATAATTGAATAAATGTTCTTGTTGAAAAGGCTTAATATTGTTGACATGGCAACACTCATCAGCTGACCTACAGATTCAAAAACTCTCAAAATTCCAACAGACATTTCTGCAAAAATTGATAAGCCATTTTCTGTATTGATATAAAAATTTGAAGAATGTGATATAGACAAAAAACTGAAAACAAATAGCAAACTGAGCTACAAAAACTTTTTGATTTTAAAATTTCTTACAAACCTCTAGCAATCAAGACAGTGACAATTCTGATATAAGGATAGATATATAGAGAGAACAGAACTGTGGATCAAGATTTAAAACATAAGTTTTTTGTTGATTTTCAACAAGGGGCCAAGAATAATAATGAGTGGAAAGAAAAGTATTTCTTTTCAAATGGTGCTGACACAACTGTATATCACGTAAAAATAAATTCAGACATCTACATCACACCATAAAAATAAATAAACTAAAAGTGATTTATAGACCTAAACATAAAACATTTAGAATAAAACACGGAAGTAGTCTTTGTGATTCTGGCTTATGCAATGATTCTTAAGTGTTCATAGTGGCACTTACATAACAGCCAAAAAGTGGAAATAGCCCAAATGTCCATCAACCATGAAAGGACAAGCAAAAATGTACATATTATATCCATACAATGAAAAAATAATCCAGCCATAAAAAGGATCGAAGGACTGATATACGCTACAATATAGATGAAAGTTGGAAACATTATGTTAAATGAATGAAGCCAGATACAAAGAGTCAAGTATTTTATTATTCAATTTGTAAATCAAATGTCCACAATAGGCAAATCTATAGAAATAGAAAGTGAATTCGTGGTTGCTAAGCTCAATGTGTGAATAGAAGTGGAGAGTTACTGCTAATGAGTATGGTTTCCCATGTGGTGATTAAAATGTTCTGTAATGATATAGTGGTGATGATTGCACAACTCTTTGAATGATTAAAACACATTCAATTGTGTACTTTAAAAGAATAAATTGTATGGTAAATGAATTATACTTCAAGGAGGTTTAAATTTTAATAGAGCTTTTAGTCCGAATCAAGGTGACATTTTCGCCCATGTTTTGTCTCCAATTCTTGCATAGCATATAGTGCATCTCACATAATATTTATAATATTGGAGTGCAATTGTTTATGTACTCTCTCTTACTCACTCAACTATAAGATCCTTGAACTTGTCACACACGTTATTTCAGGAACTAACACAGAAAAGGTCTTCACAAATACTATCCGGAAAAAATCAATAAGCAGGTAAAAGTAAACCTCCATATGAACTTACCACTAGCTTACTTCTCTGCTTTTATCACCATCTATTCTGTCCACATTTCAAGCAACTTATTTCCAAGTGTGAATCTGTGGTATGATTTGACATGAAGCAGAACATCAGTCACCAAAATGGAAGGATTACACCATAGTACCCTTACTTTGGTTTAACTTGGATTTTCTAGACTAAGTCTTAATCAAAAATTGGTACTTAACAAGGAAACGGTTCCTTTCTATTGTTTTCAGAGAAGTAAGAAAGCACTTCAGTTTTGAGTCTCCAAAAGTGTGCTTCCTGGAATGACCGCATACCATGTAGCGGGTTTATTTTAGTTTGTTTACAGAAAATGTGTAGACCAAAGTCCAATGCTGACTTTGGGAGCTACTAAAGACATGAAAAAGTAGAACTTTAAACACATTGCGGTCTAAATGATTGGGAGTATCTGAGCATATTATTTCTTACATGACTTTAAAGAAAATGGCTACCTATCTGACCCCAAAACGACTTGAAGAAACTGTTTCCATGGTCCTGCTGCAGATGGGAGGCATGTTCCATTAAGAAGAGAGTGGAGTCAAGATCAACACACACTTAGTGTGACTTAGGGAAAGAAAACATCTTCCCCCTTTGAACCTCTCTGGATATAGACACTTTGTCTCTACTTGGGGATCACCCATTCAGCCTCGATGGCCTTTCAGGACCTCCTGAGTCAAGCCGGTGACCTGTGGAGATTCCAGATCGTTCAGGCTTTTTTTCTCTCAATCTTCACTATCGCTGTATACCTTCATTCGGTGCTGGATAACTTCACTGCATTCACCCCTGGTCATCGCTGCTGGGTCCACATCCTGGACAATGACACTGTCTCTGACAATGACACCGGGGCCCTCAGTCAGGATGCCCTCTTGAGAATCTCCATCCCACTGGACTCAAACATGAGGCCCGAGAAGTGTCGTCGCTTTGTTCATACCCAGTGGCAGCTCCTTCACCTGAATGGGACCTTCCCTAATGCAAGTGACCTAGACACGGAGCCCTGTGTGGATGGCTGGGTGTACGACAGAAGCATCTTTTCTTCCACCATCGTCACTGAGGTAAGAGGCTCTGTTTTCCTCTCATGAGAACATGACCTGGGTGTTTAGAAAAACACAAGTAGTAATCATGCTTCCAGCCTTTAGTCCCATGTGGGCACTTACTCTTTATTCTTTCAGCAAATATTATTTGCTTCTTTATTAAATGTCTGACACCTACACATTTTGAGTAAGGAATTTGAAAGTAGAATGCACCCTGCTATTATAATGCTTTAAGTCATGGGAAGACCAAAATTTAACAAGCATTTATATATAATATGTTAAAATGTTCTGCTAGGTCAGTAATGCTCAGCCTGTCATTGCAAATTAGAAATATCTGGAAAAAAATGAGAAAAACCCCCATGCCCAGAGTATACCCTAAAACAATCATATGAGAAAGTCTAAGGAGGAAATTATCCAAAAGTTTTCAAAGGCCCTCAAGTGATTGCACTGTGTGGTCAAGTTTAAGAACCAGTTAGTATGAAATAAAAACCTACAGGTTTAGGAAAGTCTTCCAAGAGAAAGTTATGTTTAAGTTGAGACCTGAATAATAAAGGGCAAATAATGCTAAAAAAGGAATCTGGAGAGGAAGTTAGAGACTTAACATAAGAAGATCATGCTAAGAAGTTCTGATCAGGTTACACTGAGGGGTAATAAGCATTGATGTGCTGGCTTCCTTCTCTTCCAGTGGGATCTGGTATGTGACTCTCAATCACTGACTTCAGTAGCTAAATTTGTATTCATGGCTGGAATGATGGTGGGAGCCATCCTAGGTGGTCATTTATCAGACAGGTGAGTGCAAATGGATCACAGCCCTCTTTAAGGGCATTTTTATCAACTTATGAAACATTGTTTCATCTGGAATTACTTACTGCAAATCACACTGTCCTGAGGCTGCCTTAATCCCCACAGAGAAAAGTAAAGTTTTCATCAGTGTTGTGAGTGCTTTTTAAAAAAATTTTCTGTGTGCAGGACACAGAAATGATATCTCCATGTGAACTGGGGATGTTTCAAGACAGGGTTTAGAGAGAAGGTACCACAACATGTGGTTTTAAAATATGAGCGAGTTAACTAAGGGAACAGAAAGGAAGATGTTTCATCACATGGGAATCAGCCTTGGCCAAGAGTATCAGGTCCAGTCCCACCTGGACACTGTGAGCTGATGGCTTGTGCTCAGAGCATGGTTGTCACATCATAGTTCCAAGTGTGATGAGCACGCATTCCTCTAAAACCTGTGGGGTATATCTGAAGGTGTCATTGGTGGTGTGTTGAGAAATCATGTGTGGAAACTTGATTATTGTCTTTGCAAAAACAGCTTTTTAGAACCAGATAAGGTAAGTAATCCAAGGATAATACTCTCACAGTCTGTGGTGTGAGAAGTTTGGGGTATTCACCTTGCTGTATGTCTTCTGACATGGCAGAGAACAATTACCATCACCCAACCATGTCTTCCGTGGTGGCGATGAGGGACTTGAAGTGCCCCTTGCCCTCCACCAGCACCATGTCTTCTGGTATCTCACCTGAAAATGTGAGCCATGAATGTATGACAGGAAATGTAACATAGAATGAGCTGAGAGTCAGAGGGTTAATTTCCAACAGTTAGTAACCCAGTCCTTTGTGACACTGTCCTGGGAAAATGCAGATAGACCAATTTTAATGGATCACAGGGTGGTACAAGAAAGGATAGGGAATGCCAGGCAGGAGATGACAGTGGAGAATCAGCTAAAGATGAAAGGGCAAGATAATCTAAGGATTTTGAGATTTCTCACAAACCTAAGAGGAAATAGGACATGATTATATGCAGAGTAGGCTATGATCAAACTGATTGTTTTGAAATAACTCGCTCAACTGTTTATGATATCAAAAAATAAGAAATAATCTATAATATCATTAAAAATAGGTTAATAAATAAGCAGATATTTACATAATGAATTTTTACAGCAAAGGGAATGAATAAACCACTGTCCGCAATCAGATAATTTAATATCAAAACCATTTGGTTAGGTACCACGAGAACAACAAAAAGATTACATACCGTAGCGTTCCACCAACGTAAAAGTCAAAAACAAGGAACTATGTTACGATGTTTGGAGTCAGAACTAAGAAAGAAATCTAATTTTCTTTAGATTCTATTGGGATTCCATTAAATCTGAACAACAGTTTGGGTAAGGCTGACATTTTTTAAATATTGAATTTTCTGATCTATAAATATAACCTTGCTCTTCATTTAGGGTAGATTTTTGTTTAATTTCCCTTTGCAATGTTTTGTAGTTTATGAAAAAAGTCATGCAGTTTTTATTAAATTTATTTCTAATTTATATGTAAAGATAATTTACATGTAAATTATGTACATATATGTAAAGATAATTACATTTTCCATAGTAAACTTACACCCTGCCAACTTGATAAATTTGTTAGTTCTAGTAGCAATTTGTGGATTCCTTAAAATTTCCCAACATGATCATATCATCTGCAAGGTCTGATAGTTTAAATCATTAATTTTCTGTTTTTTCCTTTTAATCTCTTTCCAGCAGTGGCTAAAACCTTTGATACTGATACAATGCCAATGACATTGGTGAGAGCTGAAATCTTGCCTCACCACAGGCGAAAATGTTCAAGTTGGCTACAGAGTGGATTCCTTTCCCAGAAAAGAATAAAACATTGAATTCCTTTTTTTTTTTTAGCCCTCCCCTGCAATGCTTCAGCAACTTTGATGTACTGCCCTATGGATGTTCCTTTCACATCAGTTTATTCATAGCCTGCACTGTCCTAGACTTCTACATCTAGATTTAGATGCTTTATAGGCTATGCACTGCTCAGACTCTCTACTGTGCTAAAGTATATAAAACACACATTGTGTTATTAGCACACTGTGTGTTAGTATAAGGGACTTCTGATGTGTTAAAATGTCCAGTATTCCTCCCCGTCTCATGTGATTTCAACTGGTGTCAAAAATATACTGCTAAAAGATTGGAAAATAAGCTTTGATCTACTCGGTATCTATTTAGAAACAGGGAACTTTGTGTCTGAGATCTGCCATTGATTGACTATCGATTCTTTAAGGCTTCAAATGCAAAGTTTCACTTGTTAAATATCTTTTATGTTTCAAAGTGTGCCTTCTCTTTGCTAAGTTTTCCCACTTGTTGTTGTTGTTCCCATTATCTAACCTGCCTCCGTTTCTCAGGTTTGGGAGAAAGTTTGTCCTCAGATGGTATTACCTCCAGCTGGCCATTGTTGGCACTTGTTCAGCCTGGGCTCCCACCTTCCTCCTTTACTGCTCACTACGATTCTTGTCTGGGACTGCGGCAACAAGCCTCATTACAAACCCCATTATGTTAAGTAAGTCAACACTTTGGATCCACATTTCCGAAACTGTGACTTTGAAACTGAAACCTCACCTTTGAAGCCAAAGCCTTATTTGTTTTTTCTTTCAGCAGCCGAGTGGGCAACATACAGATTCCAGGCCATGGCAATTCCACTGGCAATGTGTGCTTCTGGTATTGCATTTATGACCCTGGCAGGCCTGGCTTTTGCCATTCGAGACTGGCATATCCTCCAGCTGGTGGTGTCTGTACCACACTTTGTGATCTTTCTGACCTCAAGGTATGAGTTGGTTTCTTCTTTTGTCTTAATGAGATCCTGGAATGAGAATGTACGTGGAACTAGGACACTTGGATTTTTTTTTTGTTTTTTGTATAAACCTGAGAGCACATCCTCTCATAATCTGTGCTTGATGGGCAATTCAAGAAGCAGAACATATAGAGTTTCCTAATAAAACTGAGGACAATCAATGAAATTTCATAATGTAATCAACAAATATTTCTCTAAAATTATATCTCAAATATTGTAAGAGACATAATTTACTCAAAATTATTTATTGTTTATATGAAATTTCATTCACCTGAGGTTCTGTATCTTATTTAAATGAATAAAATGTAGGAAGTTCCATTAAATTCAAATTTTAGGTAAGGGATAAATAATTTTTAATATAATTATCTCCAAAATATTGCATGAGACATACTTATACTAAAAAATTTTACTGCATAATAGAATTCAAATGTATTCATGCCACTGTGTTTTTGTTTGCTAAAACCAGCAACCCATGAGATGAGGAATAGCAATGAATCATTGCCTGAGAGTTCTTAATGTCCCTGGTTATCCTCACCTTAACAAGTATTATAGAAAAAGAATTATTACAAAAATGTTTTCCCCAGGAGAGAAAAACATTTGAGAAGAAGATACCTTCCATGGTACTCTATGTTTGTATGTATATTACTGGAAAAAAACATGTGTTGGAGAAGTTTGGGATTTTTTTTCTTAATTATTGTAGGTGATATTGGATAAAAAGAAGGGGCAGCAAATCTACTTTCATAACTATCTAAAGAAAGAACTGCATGGTTTCTCCAATTAAAATATTAAGACAAAATGAATAATTTACCTCATTTGTCAGTGTTCCGTCTTCCTTTATTAGCTTTGCAAACACTTCTAGATAGTTAACTATACCACTCCCCTTAAAAAAGCCAATTCAGTGAAAGACACCTATTTGGTCTTTACCTTCGAGAGATGATTACAGATTTAACACAGAGAGAAGATTTCAGATAGAAAAGTAAGCAAACTCCCTGTCAGACTCATCCATTCATTTATCTTATCTCCATAACAACCTGCAAGGCAAAATTCTCCCCATTACACAGATGAGAAGACTGAGGAAGATTTAAGTATGTAATTTGTTAATATATCCAGATTTGATCACAGATGATATGACCAGGAGTGATTCTAGTTGTATGAGGCCTTAAGCATGCATAAATTATTTGAGGGACTTTATCTTAGGAAAAAGAACACATTACAAAAAGACATAAGTTATGACCTCACTAGGACCTTAGCAGGCATCTATCTGCACAAGTGATGGTCATTCATGCTGCAGAGTCAGGAGCTCCATGGTAAATTTGCTGAGTAAGGAGTGAGCCAATATGACTCCAAGTCTGCATTCCCAACAATGAATGTGTACTGCATGGAGGAGTCATCTCACATTCTTCTAGTTATGGTCCAAGAGAATGAGAGTTTACGTTTTCTAGTAAAACCAAACAAGTGGTGGATATTAGCTTAGAAGGAGCAGACATCTTTAAAAAAGTCATATAATTAGAGAAATGCAAATCAAAACTTCATTGAGGTACCATCTCACACCAGTTAGAATGGCAATCATTAAAAAATCTGGAGACGACAGATGCTGGAATGGATGTGGAGAAACAGGAACACTTTTACACTGTTGGTGGGAGTGTAACTAGTTCAACCATTGTGGAAGACAGTGTGGCAATTCTTCAAGGACCCAGAAATAG
>CAUYLG010024268.1:0-70243 GCA_963573385.1 Cacajao melanocephalus
TAACACAAGTGCCAGAAGGAGAACAGGTAATAACTTTTATTTCTCCAGTATAATCTGAGTCAATAACACCAGGTATAATTTGCAATCCTTTAAGGGAATAAGAACTGCGGCCAAAAATAAGACCAGCATAACCCTGAGGAAGGGGCCCATATATACCTGTAGAAATTAGGACTATTTCTGAGTCAGGAGTTAATAGTTGTCAGGAGGTGGGACAGAGGTCAAGTCCTGCACTGTTGGGTGTTGCACGGCAGAGATCTGAAATGGATTTTGAGACACAGGAGGATTTATTGAAGCCCCGATTTGTTGAGGGGGTCGAGGTAACCCCCTCTGGGAGTTTCCCGAACGGGGTACTAAAACATTTCCTTGAGCATCCCGTTTAGACCTGCATTCATTAGCCCAGTGATTGCCACGATGGCGCCGAGGGCACTCCCCAGGTTGGCGAACTTTTGGCTTGTCAGAACCTGGTGGAGCAGGGAGAGCCAAGAGAGGAGTAGACGAAGGCAAAGGGAATGTTGAGGGCAAAGCCAATTGTTGTCCCATAGGGCATTTTTTAGCCACATGACCAGTCAAACCACAGCGAAAGCACTTGATGTTAAAATTCTGGGACTGCTTCTTTAAGAAAGCAGCGACGGTCATGCCAGTCTGAGCAGCAGCCATGGCTAGGCCCTGTTGATAAGCTGGACCTATATCTGCACACATACGAACATAGTCAGAAAGTGCACCTCGATGCCATGGTCTTATGGCTGCCTGACAAGCTGCATTAGCATTTTCATAAGCCAATTGCTTAACTAACAGGGAACCGGCTTCCCTATCGCCAACCTGACGAGTAACTGCCTGTAGGAGCCGAGAGACAAAGTCTTGATAAGGCTCATCGGGACCCTGGCGAATTTTAGAAAGTTCCTCAGTCTTTACCCCTTGAGAAGGCAGTTGCCGCCAAGCCTTCAATGCCAAAGCAGTGGCTTGAACCAAGGCTTCATCAGGAAGAGTTATCTGAGCCTGTAAAGACTCATAAGGACCCCTACCCATCAACATGTCTAGTGTCACCTGATTGCCTGCCCTGCGGTTTCGTTCGGACGAGTCATAAGCAGCCTCATCATAGTAAGCTTTCCATAGCAAAAAATCACCTCCGGAGAGGCATGCTCTTGTTACTCTGTTCCAATCTACTGGGGGCAAAGCAGTGTTGCTGAAATTTTCCAAAATAGTTAAAGTGTACGGTGCAGTAGGGCCATACTGAGTTACTGCATCCTTAAGATCTCTTAAAAACTTAGGTGGTATAGAGTCATAATGACGAGTTGTGTTTCCGGTAGTATCAGTAACCTCAACAATAGGATATAAGGAAATATGATTAGCGTCAGCAAATCCTGTCTGCATAGACCGTAAAGCTTGCGTTAGAGGGGAGACAGGCGCAAGAGAAGTAGACCTGACAGTTAAAGGCACAGAAGATGAAACCTGAGAAACAGGAAAACATTGCTGTTGCTGGGAAAGAGTCTTAGAAAAAAGCGAAAATAAATCCTTAAATTGTTGAGAAAGATTATTAAAACACTGAGAAAAATCAGGAGGCAAAGAAAAAGTTACCGATCCATGTGTCCATCGGGGAGCATTAGGTGTGGACAGAAGGTACTCCTCCTGACCCTCCAAATCTGTCTCAGTCATGTGTTGGAGGTTATCCACAGGTGTATGTCTAGAAGAAAGATTGTCAGGACCACGCTCCATTCTATCAAGAGGATCAAATTCAGAAGTAGCAGGGGAAAAAGTAACATGAGGGGAAGAAACAGCATTATGTGAGTGAGAGGTTGTAGGTTTCACAGCAGGAGAGCAAACACAATTTCTGAGTTTAGGCCAAACAGAAAGTAAAATTCCAGTCTGAGGTAATGATTTATTACACTGCGTATATTGTTCAATTTTCTCATCAATTATATTCCAGGCAGTTTCATCAAGCATTCCACCTTCAGGTACCCATGGACAAATTTCACGAATTATATGCACAAAGTCCTCCATAGTTTTGAATTTTACATTATGACCATGTGATTTCACCATAGAACACAAAATCTGAATAAACGTATTACGCTCCTTAGATTCAAGTTGCCCCATGCTTTACTCCAGATGGAAAGACAAATTGAAAAGGTTTAAGTCTTAACTATACACTGCAGCCTTACCAGAACAAAGAGAAGTGCGTCACGATAGCCTCTCGTATCCAGGTCCCTGTTCGGGTGCCAGATGTGGGGGACCGGCATGTCTGCCAGGAGGCTCCCGGCCTGCGGGAGGCCTCGCCCCAACTCGGAGATGTTCACAACCTGGCGGAGAGAGTGCGCGGAAGAAAAGACAGACAGACAGTGGGGTCTGGAGGACTACTCAGGCAAGGCCAGAACAGCATGCCAGAATAGCAAGTTTATTGTGTGCATAAGTCTGATTATATACCTTTTAGTTCTTCATTGATGACGCAAGTTACATTGTGACATTAAACAGTAAATACGGGAACAGAAATCTGTGACGTGAGTTACATTAGACAGTAAATACGGGAATACGGGAACAGATATCTATGAGTAAGTTACATTAGACAGTAAATATGGGAACGTGCAGACAGTAAATGTGGGAACGTGCAGCACAGCCAGACCCACTTGGGGTAAACAGAGCCATAAAACGTTTACAGAAACAGAAATTGAGAAACACACCATGTCAGGCCCGCACAATGATTCATGAAACCGCCATGCTTGAACGGCACGTCCTGTTCTACGTGTCAGTAGCTAAAATAGTATTCTGCAGAAGTCATGCATCAACACTTCCCCCTTACCCTCAGCTCAACAGCCTCCAGGGGAGAGGTGAAACGTGTCTGGGCTCAAGCTCAAAATGGCCACAGTACAGCTAAGCACCACGAACGGGAGCGATCCCCACATAATATGTACCAGAATTTCACATAAAATTGAACCTATTTTTCTATGAACCAAACCTGTTTTTAAAAACTGCCTTCATTCCATAAACACCATTTGTGTGCCTATTCTGTACAAGCCCTGTGCCCAATAGTAGGGACTCAGTTTATCTAACATAGATATCCTTCATAAAAACTAGATGTCTTCTTTTTATTCATTTATTAATTTATTTAAGAGATAGCTCTCGCTCTGTGATCCAGGTTGGAGTGCAGTGGCAAGGTCATAGCTCTCTGCAGCCTCAAACTCCTGGGCTCAAGGGATCCTTCTACCTCAGCCTCCCAAGTAGTTAGGACTACAGGCGCAAGCCACCACACCTGGCTAATGTTTACAAAAAAAACTTTTTTTTTGAGACGGAGCCTTGTTTTGTCACACAGGCTGGAATGCAGTGGCGAGATCTCGGCTCACAACTTCCGCCTCCCAGGTTCAAGTGATTCTCCTGCCTCAGCCCCTCAGGCAACTGGGATTACAGGTGCACACCACCACGCCTGCCTAATTTTTGTATTTTTAGTAGAGATGGGGTTTTACCATGTTTGCCAGGCTGGTCTTGAACTCCTGACCTCAAGTGATCCACCTGCCTCGGCCTCCCAAAATGCTGGGATTACAGGCATGAGACGCCGCACCCAGCCTAATGTTTAAAATTTTTTTGTAGAGACAGGGTCTTGCTATATTTCCCAGCTGGTCAGAAACATGTTTTATTAGTACTAATGCTTCAAAAGCAAAGCCTTGGGCCAGAGAACACAAAGGCAAGGATGACGAGCTCTCCAGAAGCAGGGAAAGCCTTCATGGGAGAGGTGGCATTTGTTCGATCTGGACCTTAACTCATAAGTAGGCATTTGCAAAAGGAAATTTGTTATTTAAATTGTAAAAGCATTATATGCTGATTACCTGGTCATTTAAAAAAATCTCTTAAAAAGTAATAACTCATTAAATGTAATCATTAGTGGATGTATTAAGCACTTACTGTATGTCAAGAAATGTGCTTACTGCTGAAAATACAATGGGAAACTGTAAAGCCAGAGAACAGTCAGCGAGACTACCCTCAGGTTTGATAATTTGCTAGGACTCATAGAGCTCACTGAATGCTGTTATTATACTCATGGTTGTGGTTTGTCACAGGGAACTGATTCTGATTAAAATCAGCCCAGGGAAGAAGCACATAGGTCAGAGTCCAGGGAGGTTCTGAGCCTTCAGTTGTACTCTCCCCACGGTGTCCTGGGCAGTGTAACTTCTCTGGCATTGCCGTGTGACAACTGTCAACAAGGGAAGTTCACCCAAGCCTTGGTGTCCAGGATTTTTATTGGGGCTCCCTCCCGTAGGCATAGACAACTGGTCCAGGGCTAATCTCAGTCCCAAGCCCCTCCAGAGGTGGAGCTGATACTGCATGGCCCAAGCGCCCACCCCAGATCACTCTGTTAGACCTCCTAGAGTGACCCAAGGCCCCAAGGCAAACAGAAACACTCCGGTCAGGCACGACATTCCAAGGTGCTAGAGTTTACCTCCCAGAAGCTGAGGGCAGAGGCCAGGCCTCTCTTCAGCCAAGGTTAAATTCTTTACTGTACAGAAACAAAACCAGCCTCTGTAAGTTTATAAAGCTCACTCTAAAGTGAAGGAGATGAATAATAAATGGACGATTTTCCAAATATATAACACCGAGCTGCAGCAGGGGCATGAAGGAAAAGCTGGCGATGCTGTCAGGGAGGACACTCCTGTCAGGAACATCTTCCAAAGGAATCAACTTTTGGACTGAGATTCCTAAAAGATGAAAGGAATTTGTCAGGTGGGCAGTGCAGGGAAGAGCATTCTAGGAGGAGTCACAGCCAGTGCAAAGACTTTGGGGTGGGAAGTAACTGGGCGTGTTCCAGGAACTGGAAGAAGAGAAGGCTGGAGCAGAGAGAAGGAGGAGGGAATGTGGTTGCAGCATTGGAGATAGAAGCAGGACCTGATCCCAGGCAGCCTTTGAGACCCTGAAAGCAATTGTAGACTTTATGTGCAGTGCAGTGGGAAGCCATTGTGTGGTTTTAAGGTTCATGCACGGATACTTATATTTGTGATTTTTTTTTTGAAGGGACACTTGTGGCTACTGTGAGAATAGCTTGTTAGAGATGAGTGGAGGCAAGGAGACTGTTAAAACACTACTGCAGGCTGGGTATGGTGGCTCATGCCTGTAATCCCAGCCCTTCGGGAAGCTGAAGTTGGGTGGATTACTTGAGGCCAGGAGTTCAAGACCAGGCTGGTTAACATGGCAAAACCCCGTCTATGAGGCGCAAGAATCACTTGAACCCAAGAGGAGGAGGTTGCAGTGAGCCAAGATAGCAGGCACTGCACTAGTGAGACTCTATCTCAAAAAAAAAAAAAAATGACTGCAGCCTTCCTGATGAGAGATGATGGCTGGAACTAGGGTGGCAGCATGGAGTTGAGAGAAGAGGGCAAGTTGGAGAGAGCAGGAGGAGGCAGAGTTGGCAGGACTTGTCACGCATGACTTCCTGTCAGAAGACCCTCAGCTGTCACACTTGCTGCACCCTGTGGACATGTGGCAGCCCCATCTGATTTGTTGCTTCTGCCCTGCTATAAACAGAGAATCAAATAACCAAACTCATTGGTATTATGTGTAAGAAAGGAGAGGCAGCCTTTGAAGGGGTGACAGGTAGAATCCTGTGAACTTGTTTCATGTCTCTGAGCTTGGTGCTATCTGTTCTGGCTGCTGAACCCCAAGTCTCAAACCCTCTTCCAGCCCCACTTCCAGTTTGGGCTGTGTTCCAAACAGTGGTGGTTGCCAGAGCAGTTCACTGTCAATAACTCTTCCGAATAATTGGTACAGCCTGAGTTAAATCATGCCCTCCCTAGAAAGACAACTGTTAACCAGAAAAACCTAATATAAAATTTTCTGCACAGAACCTGGTATTTAGGAGGAGCTTAGTAAATGTTGAACAAGTGAGAAGACAGCTGATTCTCTTTTAAACATGAACATTAAAGTTTCCTGTACACTGTGGTATGTTTTACCAAATCCAAACAAGACCTACTAGTTACATACTCCCTTGATTTTCCATGTGTATTTCCTATTTTCTGTTCCTTTCTTTGTAAAAGGGGTGGTATGAGACTTTGCCAAAGCCAAAACATGGCTAATATGCTCTGCCTATTTCACTCTTTTTTTCTTTTTTCTTTTTTTTTTTTTTTGAGATGGAGTCTCACTCTGTCACCCAGGCTGGAGTGCAGTGGCGCGATCTTGGCTCACTGCAACCTCCACCTCCCAGGTTCAAGCAATTCTCCTGCCTCAGCTTCCCTATTTCACTTTAATTGGCCAATCAAATAAATTACACTTGCCCAGAAACAATTAGAAAGAGGAAGTACTTTCAGTGCTCACAGAATACAGTCAGTAAAAGACCTTGGATTTTTCTTTCCAACTTGTATATTGACTAGTGGCTAGACAGGACTCTTACTTAAAGTGCTGTCACTTAGCCAACTGGACATTTTCTGCTCCCATGTATATTGGGGGGAGGGGTGCTCAGCTAGAGATGACAATGTTGGGGTGCCTGTGGGATCTTGGCTTTAAGTCAGCTATAAACAAAAGGTGTCTTAAGAGAGGTAGGGATTACAAAATGGTGTAGGGGTGAACTGCTAAGTGCTTTGTGTAAATTGGCAGATACTGTGTAAACACTTTCCAGCTCAGTTCAGAATTTGCTGCCTCTTGAA
Organism: Cacajao melanocephalus; assembly: GCA_963573385.1. Taxonomy (NCBI): domain Eukaryota; kingdom Metazoa; phylum Chordata; class Mammalia; order Primates; family Pitheciidae; genus Cacajao; species Cacajao melanocephalus. The sequence continues at coordinate 6,618 of CAUYLG010024268.1, forward strand.
ATCTGATTATTCAGATTTATCAAACTACAGTTTGGTTTCTGCCTTTCTGCCCAAAGGCATTCTGGCTGTGGGTTGCAATACCTCCCTTCCCTGACCACTCCTCCCTGCCCCCCATCCCTCCACTCACTCCACAATCAGGCAGGGTCATAGAAACCCAGCCAGGCTCAGTCGCTCAACCCTATAATTTCAGCACTTTGGGAGGCCGAGGCGGGCGGATCACTTGAGGCCAGGAGTTTGAGACCAGCCTGGGCAACAGGGTGAAACCCGTCTCCACTAAAAAATACAAAAAAATAGCCCGGCGTGGTGGCGGACACCTGTAATCCCAGCTGTTAGGGAGGCCCAGGCAGGAGAATCGCGTGAACACTGGAGGCGGTTGTAGTGAGCCGAGATGGCGCCACTGCACTCCAGCCTGGTTAACAGGGAGATCCTGTCTCAAAAAAAAAAAAAAAAAGAAAAAAGAAAAGAAGAAAAGAAAGAAAAAAGAAAAGAAGAGAAAAACCAGAAACTCAGAAGGCCTAGAGCATCAACTTTTTCTAAAAGAGGTTCAATGGGGTTTGAATGAACTTTCTAAGTCCTGAGAGTCCAAAAAGAGAAATGTTCGTGCCACGAAGAGGGTAGATGGGGGTGGGGGATCCTCTTTGCAGGCTCCTGAGCCAGACCCTAGCAGCTGGGAGCACCTGGCGGGAGCACCTAGCGGGAGCACCTGGCGGGAGCACCTGGCGGGAGCGCGGCCCGGCGGGGCGGGGCCACGGGCCTCCCCAGCAGCCAATGGGCGGCGGCGGCGGGCCGGCAGCGCGGGCGGGGCAGGGAGGCGCGGGCGCCGCTCGCTTTAACTTGAGCCCCGGGCAGTGCGCGCGGCTGCTTGAGCGACGGCACCCGCTGGCTGGTGGCGGCATCCTGGGGCTTTTCGTAGCACCTGAGGCGGCATCCCTGTCCGACCCCGGGAGGACCGGGAGACAAAGGTGAGGAAGTTGGCGAAGGAACGGCGCGCCTTTGTTTGCAGGTGCGTTCAGAGGGTACGAGAGTCGAGCCCCAAGCTCGCTCGCAGGGACAGCGAGGCGGGCGCGGGAGACCCGCGGGACAAAGGCTGCGCCCTCCCGAGTCAGCGCTTAGCGAGATACAAGGGCTGAAGAGGGGGCTTTCTGCCTCGCCGGTGGGAAGGAGGAATGAGGATTGTGTGAAATGGGGGGAGGCATCCTTGGACCCCAGTTTGCCAGTGCAGCAGGACTGTTCGGGGTGGGCTCTTCATTGATGGGGTCTGCAAGAGGCATTTCTTCTGTGGACAGCGTTCTGTGATTGAAGCAGTAACTGCCTTCGTCTCACATGCCCCCTGCTGAGGCCACATTTCTGTCTTCTTGTCTACATTGGGACTGAAAAATATTTCAGGGTTTTGGTAATCCAGTATTTGGATTACCAAAGTCATTTTCCAATATCCTTTCGTGTAGAAAAACTGCATTCCCAAATGATTTTAGTTACATGATTTAGAATACTGGTGTGACTTCCATGTGAGAAAATATCTCAAATTCCCCAAATGTAGAAATGCAGCCAACTCTTGGCATTGAGAAAGAAGTAGTGTTTTTGCAAAGAAAGGCGTGATGATTTAAATATTGCTTACAACACTCTATTAGATTGTGGGGAATCTGTGCCTTTTCTATTATCTGTTTCCCTACACCAATATTGTAACCAGGCACATCTATGGATTCCCTAATTAATGTGTAGCTGTGAATCTTCATTACCGCTTTGGGTGGGAGAAGGCGGGAGGAGGAGGCAATCCCATTAGTCTTTTTCTTTCTTTTTATAACTCTGCAGCTGCAGCCTGGCTTTGACTTGTATCATGAATGGGGGTTCTGCCTGCTTTTCTCATACTATTCTCTTTCAAGTTTTCTTAGGCCATTGAGCAGTTGGCCCCTCTTCCAGCCAAGCTCTGACACAAGAGTAGTTTGTTTCTCCCTAAAGTTCAGATCCTTGCTGCTGCCTTTTAGTTAGTTGCTTTCGGAAAGGAATTAAGTGTCCTGAGGCCTTTCCTAAGAAGTTAAACGCAGAATGTGTTGTGAGGAAAACAGCCCTAAGTATATGTTTGTAAATTTGGTCTATAATTTTGTGAAAGTTATAAATAAAAAAGAGTGTGAATTAAATGCTTAATAGTGGAAAGACTTTGTACAAAGCATCAGCCAGTGTCATCAAAGAAGGTGTCATGGTTTGTAGCTCAGTAAGAACCCTACTTTCCTTTTTGTTTTTTTTTTTCAATTTTTTTTTTTTTGAGACAGTGTCTCTCCATCTTGGCTCACTGCAACCTCTGCCTCCTGGGTTCAAGTGATTCTTCTGCCTCAGCCTCCTGAGTCGCTAGGACTACAGGTGCACCACCACCATGCCTGGCCACTTTTTGTATTTTTAGTAGAGACAGGGTTTTACCATGTTGGCCAGGCTGGTCTTGAATTGCTGACCTTGGGTGATCCACCTGTCTTGGTCTCACAAAGTGCTGGGATTACAGGTGTGAGGCACCACACCTGGCTTAATTTCATCGTTCTCATTTTGCAGATGTGAGAAACCCACTTTTCTAACAGCTGGCACATTTTTGAGTTCTTGCTTTTCTGCAGTGAGGATAATTTATTTAATAAGTATTTATTGGACACCTGCCATGTGCTAGGCATTGGTGCTGGTGATTAAGCGGTAGAATAAATACAACAGGTGTCTTCTTCCTTTCTTGGCGCTCACACTATGCTGGCGTGGGGCCCATTGCAGGTCCTCTGCACTGGAGCATCCCTGGGAAGCAATGTGGATGACACTGAGGTGAGACAAGAAGATACTGCTGCTGACGGCTGCCCTGGAGGTCAGCTGAGTACGTGGCTGTAGGCGCAAACAATGAGGGGCCCTAGGTCATCTGCACTCCAAGGGTGGAAGTATTAATCAGGCCAGTGGGCTATTGGGCACTAGAGTTGGTCATCTTGAACTTCCTTATTTTGATCCATGGGTACCTCTCAAAGGAACCTGGAGTGCAGGGAGGGGCAGAGCTGAGTTCTAGAGTTTGAACATTGGCACTGTTGATTTGGATGTGGTAATTCCAGTCTGTTATAAAAACTGTCAGTCATGTAGCCTCCTTGTCTCTTGGACAACTGCTCTAGGAGATGAATTTCTTTTGTTTTGTTTTGTTTTGAGATAGAGTTTCACTCTTGTTGCCCAGGCTGGAGTGCAGTGGTGCGATCTCAGCTCACTGCAACCTCCGCTGCCTGGGTTCAAATGATTCTCCTGCCTCAGCCTCCGAGTAGCTGGGATTACAGGCACCTGTGCCACGCCCAGCTAATTTTTTGCATTTTTAGTAGAGATGGGGTTTTGCCATGTTGGCCAAGCTGGTCTCGAACTCCTGATCTCAGGTTATCTGCCTGTCTCAGCCTCCCACAGTGCTAGGATTACAGGCGAGAGCCACCACGCCCGGCCTTGGAAATGAATTTCATTCGGTACCACTGGCTGAGCAAAGCTTTACATCTGTCCAGTCTCCTGAGTGTTAAGAGGTGACTTAACTGTGTTCCTATTTACTCTCCATATATGTTTCGTGGGTTTTGGGGAGTGAACTGATGGCACATAACCTCTTACGTAGGTTTTCATATTTTTCCACAAATTCATATTTTTCCACAAATCTCTAGGATTACAGAAAAACATTTAAGTAGTAGTGTAACTTGTCTTTTTAAAGGGCCTATGTTGAATACAGAATATGACATATTTGAGAAGTTCTAAAACTTTTAAATTCTTCGGGCCCTAAAATAGTACCTAGTATAGGATGCTCTCCATAAATAACCTAGTTGTTGAATGGGCAGATGAAAGAATGCAGATAAAAATACTTCATTGTCTACTTTTAGGATTCAGTTATGACCGTCCAATGTGCTTAATATTTATAGTCTAATGGTTAATACAGTGTTCGGCAGATAGGTAGCATCTATGTATCAGACACCTTATGAGACAGCATGAAAGACTGAGACAGACAACGTCCCTGTTTGAAGAGGCAGGAGATAAGCTGGAAAAACAATCCAGGAAGCAAGATGATATAGGTTATGCTGAGTGCCTTGGAGACCATCAACAGCATAATGCAGCAGAGTAGCTCAGTGGGGAAAGGGGCCCCCAGGAGGCAGCCTGTCCTAGAAGGTGACATTGAAACTGGCCATGTGGGGAGTGTGAATAGAAGGAGCTGAGGAAGAGGAGCACCCAACATGTGCGAGGATGGAGACGAGGCCAGGGGCTCTGTGCTGGGGTGGAAGAGGTGGGTAGGACAGGATCCTATAGGGCTTGGGCGGTGGTTAAAGGTTTGCCATGAGGTGCCCGTGAAGAGGGTTAACCAGGGGAATGACAGGATCTAGTTTATTTCATACAAAAAGATCTCGGGGAATGGATATTGGAAACAGGAGTGGAAACCGCGGGACCAGTTGGCCAGCCCTGGTCCAGGAGAGATGAGTGATGTGGCAGAAGGCATGAAGAGAAGCAGGCAGGTGGGGGAAATGTTACGGAGGTTGAACTGGCGGAGTTGACTGTAGAAGATACAGGAAGGGCTGTGATCTAGGACCACACCTGGTTTCTTTGATGCGTGGTTTATGCCTGTAGAAAATACATGTTAATAGAAGTAATGACTGTCCAAGGACAAAGTTACCAAGCCATGGAACAACTCTCTTCACATTTATGTTGTGTCAAGACCTTGATTTAGGCCAGATGCGGTAGCTCACGCCTGTAATATCAGCACTTTGGGAGGCCGATGGTCCCCAAAGGATCACTTGAGGCAAGAGTTCGAGACCAGCCTGGGCAATGTAGTGAAACCCCGTCTCTACTAAAAATACAAAAATTACCCAGGCATGGTGGCGCACACATTTAATCCCAGCTACTAGAGAGGCTGAAGCAAGAGAATCTGTTGAACCTGGGAGGCAGAGGTTGCAGTGAGCACTCTGCCTTCCAGCCTGTGCGACAGAGAGACTTTGTCTCCAAAAAAAAAAAAACATAAAACTTTAACTTACTTTTCTTTGATTCTCCAGTGTAGATGAACAGACATATCCATCCAGTGCACTTATGTAGTTGGCCATTTTTTCAAGATATTTTTACCCTTCAGTACCCTGTCTGTCCTTCTCAACTGGTTATGAGACCTTTGAGCATTTTTCTTTGTTCTGGCTTGAAAATAAAGAATGAGAGTAAGAAGAGAAGACAGGTTTAAGCCTTAATTTATATGGAATTATTCTACCTTTGTTCCCAGTTTATAAGAATCCATTCATAATTACTTTTTTTTTTTTTTTTTTGAGACAGAGTCTTGCTCTATTGCCCAGGCTGGAGTGCAGTGGCACGATCTTGGCTCACTACAACTTCCGCCTCCCGGATTCAAGCAATTCTCCTTCCTCAGCCTCCTGAATAGGTTGGATTACAGGCATGCATCACCATGCCCCGCTAATTTTTTGTATTTTTCTTAGAGACCGGGTTCCACCATGTTGGCCAGGCTGGTTTTGAACTCCTGACCTCAAGTGATCCTCACTCAGTGCTAGGATTATATCCTCACTCAGTGCTAGGTGTGAGCTACTGTACCCGGCCCCATAATTACATTTGAAATTACTTCACATGCAGCATCCAACAACTGATAATTCTCTCATAAATATAAATTTGTTCCATATGTATTTCAATTCAAAGAGAATAACTTTCTTAGTAACTTTTCAGGAAATTCACTAAGCATTTTGGGAGCTAGAGAAGCCATTTCTAAAACTAAATACTGAGTTTCTGATAGGATTTTCTGCCCCCTTCTTCCAGCTGCAGAATTGTGAACTTGAAAGCTTATGACATGTTTATCAGAGAACTTCAGTTTTGAGATAACTTTGGGTTGGTTTTGAAAAAAATGTGTCTGTGTGTGTGTGTGTGTAGAAAATATTCCTTCCACAGTCAGTATTTTGAGCAGATGAGAAAGGGCAGGAGTGACTTGAGCTGCCAACCATTCTGATCTAGACACCTGGACTGGGTGCCCTGTAACATGTAAGCTTGTCTGGGGATGAATAAATTATAGCAGTTGAAATAATTATGATAGAGGACAAGCAGCAGCCGAGGGCACGGTTGACAATGGGGCCAAGGTGGCCTGATTCTGTCACATCAGAGCATGCATCTTTTTGCATGGTTACCTGAAAATGCTGTTTTTGAGGATTCTGGTGTGTTTTGGTTTTCATCACCCTCCCCCTTAAAACATTCTAAGAATCATAGCCTGCTGGTGACCTTTTAGAAATAAATTGGCTAGGGCAGACGTCCACAGGGCTGCTGCTTCACATGTTGGGCATCTGTGTAAGATTTCAGTTGAGCAAAACGTTGTTTGGTTCTAAAGCATTTGTAAGTTGGAAATGCTCTTACTCCTGCATCTTGGTGGAAGAGTTTCTAGCCAGCCTTGGAGTTTGTAACATGTAACGAGAATTATTCTGCCATCTCAGCCAGTCACAGGGTCCCTCAATTGGTTTACACTCTGCTGTTAACATCTTGAAAATGTTCATTGTGTTTTTAACAGGGAGCCTTGCATTTTCATTTTGCACTGGGCTCCATGAAGTATTTAACCAGTACTTGTCCACATTGTATGTTGTGCCCTTAAAACAGATCATCTTATAGAGCAGGGGTTGGCAATTTTTTTCTGTAAAAGGCCAGATTTTTTTTTTTTTTTTTTTTTTTGAAGACAGGGTCTCCCTCAGTCACTCAGGCTGGAGTGCAGTGGTGTAATCACAGCTCACTGCAGCCTCAACATCCTGGGCTCAAGCAATCCTCCTGCCTCAGCCTCCTGAGTAGCTGAGACTTACAAGCATGCACCACCACACCTGGCTTTTTTAAAAAAAAATTTTTTTTGTAGAGATGAGGTCTCGCTATGTTGCCCATGTTGTTCTCAAACTCCTGGGCACTGGCCACATATTAAATATTTGAGGCTTTTAGGGCCATGCAGTCTCTGTTGCAACTCTCAGCTCTTCAATTGTGGCACAGAAGCAGCCATAGCCTCTGCCTAAGCAAATGAGTGTGGCTGTGGTCCAGTACTCTTCATTCACAAAACAGTCTGAGATTTAGGAGGGTCATAATTTGCTGATCCTTGATCTGAAGGACCTGCATAGAGCCCTGAATGACAATTCAAATAGGGACTTTGTCATTTGGAACTAAGAAGGTTCAGTCATCTTTGACCAGCTTTGTGTTGTGTTGAAAATTAGCCCCCAAAGAGAATTCCTGCAGAAGGTCAGGGTATTTGGGGTACTTCTACACTTGAGCCTCTTTCTTCTTTAAGATGATATATTTATTTTAATTGTTAAATATGGACAATAACAGGAAACCAAACACAAGTAATAGTAATTTAGGGTGTTACAAAGCTAGGCACAGTGGTACCCAGCTATAGTCCCAGCTACTCTGGAGTCTGAGGTGGGAAAATCACTTGAGCCAAGGAGTTTATGTCCAGCCTGGACATCATATAAGACTCCGTGTCTTAACAAAAACAAACAAAGCAGGATGTTACAGCAGTGGCATTGTGGTTTTTGTTTTTTAAAGATTCTTCATCATATTCAACGAAAAGGGAAAAAAAGATGCTAGAACAAAGAGACCAACTACCTACAAAAAGTAACCTTAGTAGCAGGGCGCAGTGGTTCATGCCTGTAATCCCAGCACGTTAGAAGGCTGAGGCGGGCGAATCACCTGAGGTGAGGAGCTTGAGACCAGACTGGGCAATATGGTGAAACCCCGTCTCTACTAAAAATACAAAAAATTATCTGGGTGTGGTGGCGCTGAGTAATCTCAGCTGCTTGGGAGGCTAAGGCAGGAGAATTACTTGAACTCAGGAGACAGAGGTTGCAGTGAGCTGAGATGGTGCCACTGCACTCCAGCCTGGGTGACAGAGCAAGAGTGTCTCAAAAAAAAAAAATAACCTTAGTAAACATAAAGAGTACATATTCTTTCCAACTGTGTCAAGAAGCTAACTCCTGCCATTATACCCTAGTACCTCTGATGGGGCAGGGGGAATGGTTTGTAGGTGCTCAAGAGGGCAGCATTTCAGTCCATGGCTGCCTCAACAGGTATGGAAATGTGTTGTCTTGGGTCTTTTCCTTAAATGATAAGCAGAGGTTTATTTCTTTTAGAGTACAAATATAAAGAAAATTATCTGGGGATAAATCTTGATAGAAATCAATATACAAGGGAAATTTATATATTGATTTCTTCAGGAGCAGAGGAGCTATTTCTCATTTAGACAAATGTTCCGAAGAAGGAAATCTAGTTAGGAGCTCTGGCGACACCATTGTTTCTGCTGGAGATGATCAGAGTATAGATTTGCTTTGCTTTTAAATAGAGTCATGAGAGATTAATAATCTCAGAACTTGCCTCCTGCCTGTTCAGATGAAATATATGTTTTATTAACATTGTTTCAGCTGGCATGAAAACAGGATGTGAACCAAAGTCATTTTAAAAGTGCTGTCTGCGATGAGCAATGGCAGGAGAAAAAGGAATTCACCCAACTCCCTGCTGTTTGTGGCATCATTCCCTTAGCTTCTTACCATCGTGATGAGAAGGGAGTCGTCTGTTTCCCTTTAGTTATTCACTCATTCAAACATATTGATTGATTGCCTACTATGTGCCAGACAGCGGTAAGTGAACAGGCAGAAAGGTTCTTGCTCACGTGAACTTTAGTTTTTCGGTGGAGAGAGGGAAATAGGGTAGTTTCAGATGGCTGTGAATGTTGACAATGACTGGGGGATCCTCAGGGTTCTTTCGGAGGCTCTGATGATCAGGATGATGAGGGGAGGGCTTGAGGGGAAAGCAGAGCAAGCAGCGGAACAGCAAGTGCAGAGGCTGCCAGACAGGGGCAGGCTTGTATGTTTCAGAGCCAAATGGTCCCTGTGTGGCTGGAGGCAGGGAGTTTGCGGGGGTGGGGGGGTGGATTGTAAGCAGGGGAGCCATGGAATAACTGGCTACTGCGTAGGGGGTGAAAAGAATGTAATTTAAACTAAACACAGCACTTAATTACTGTCACCAGCTCCAGCAATGGTGGAACCAAAAGTCCAGTAGGGACAGAGAAGAGCAGAGCAGAGGCCACCTCCAGCGAGGAATGGGGTCCTGAGCAGAGCCAATTAATTGGGAGGGAGCCCAGCTCAGGTGCCTGGTGCCCCAGAGCTACATGGCAGAGAAGAGCCCAGCCAGCAGGCCTGCATTCTGTTTGCATATCCACCACCTGCTAGCTGTGGGCTTTTGAGCGAGTCAGCTTAAACTCTCTGACCCTTTGATTCCTCATTTGTAAAATGAGAGTCAGGATGCTTTGCCCTGCAGGGTTCTTGTGTGGCTTGGTGACAGTGTCCACTAAGAACAGAGCCCGGCTAGACAGAAGCAGTCAATAGCCAGGAGCCGCTGCTGTGACTTGGTTAGTGTTAATCAGCCTTCCTAGGGTTGGTGTCTGCTTTTCTTTAGATATGATTGAGTTTATATTATACCAGAAATACTTGTATCTAGATGGAAGTTAACAAAATTCAGGGCTGGACGTGGCGGCTCATGCCTGTAATTCCAACACTTTGAGAAGCTGAGATGGGAGGATTGCTTGAGCCCAAAAGTTTGAGACCAGGCTTTGCAACATAGTGAGACCTTGTTTCTATAAAAAATAAAAAATTAGCTGGATGTGATGACACACACCTATAGTCCCAGGTACTTGGGAGGTTGAGGCCAGAGGATTGCTTGAGCCCAGTAGTTTGAGGCTGCAGTGAGCTATGATTGTGCCACTGCACTCCTGCCTGGGCAGCAGAGCAAGGCCTCATCTCAAAACAAAACAAAACAAAATTCAAACGAAGGCCGTATATGTTTGCTCTCCATGTTACCTACCCTAGTACTGCTTTCAACTGCTCAAAGAAATGCCCTTGAAAATTTAGAAAGTGATTTAAGAACGTGTCATATCCACAAGAGGTCCTGTACGTGGCTGGGTGCCCACCGTGATTTTAAGTAGGAGTCTTGTCTGCACCTTGCCAGGAGTTTGTACCTGGTGGCATTCTGGCATAGAAACCACTGTGCCGTCATTTTCCCTGCTCAGAATCAGTCTCTAAATCCTTGTGCGTTCCTGTGCTTTGTCAGATAGGAGCCTTCTGGTGTCAAGGTTTTTGTTTTGTTTTGTTTTGTTTTGTTTTTTGAGACAGTCTCGCTCTGTCACCCAGGCCGGAGTACAGAGGCACAATCTCAGCTTACTGCAACCTCCGCCTCTTGGGTTTGAGCGATTCTTGTGTCTCAGCCTCCTGAGTAGCTGGGACTACAGGTACATGCCACCATGCCCCGCTAATTTTTATATTTTTGATAGAGAAGGGGTTTTGTCATGTTGGCAGGCAGGTCTTGAACTCCTGGCCTCAAGTGATCCACCTGCCTCAGCCCCACAAAGTGCTAGGATTACAAATGTGAGCCACCATGCCCGACTCAGTATTTTTTATTTTTGTTTTACCATCTTTGCTTTCAGAAAGGAAGCTAACCCATGGTTTCACAGTTCAGGTGAAATTTATAAAACTTTATCCTTTCATTTCACCCTAAACTTTATAGTTTAAAGTTGAAACTGAAACATGGCATAAGTTAAAAACTAAATATAAGCTGCTTACAAGCTCACTTGATAACTAAATATAAGCTGTGTGTGTATTCTTTCTCTCAGATATTCAGAGAAGCAAGATTTTTGCATTATTTTTTAATCTGTGATACAGCACAGATGAAAGCTGAAGCTCATTAATTCTTGCTGTCTTCAAAGATGGACTTTAAAAAATATTCATTTCCTGGTTGCTTTTAAATATCCCTTTTCCCCCTTGTTAGTGAGTGGACTGGTAACTATTGTGTCTTCCCAATGGCATGAGAAAGTCCTTTGTTTAGAAGAATGTGCCTTGAATTTCAATAATCTTAACCATTTTAAATCCTAGCTTTACACTCTTAAGTGCTGGAACTCGAACTTTCCCATCATGGCACTGCTGGGCAGGACAGCGGGGTGAGAGGGGAGCTTGCTTTGGAGAGCAAGGCATGCTTGGTCAGAGGCGGGTGTTCATGTCCCCGGTTGATCCTGGGAAGGACAGAACCTTTCCCTGAGATGAATTCTCTGAATATTAGCCAGAAATCAGTTGGTAAATTTGGGTAAGTTCAGTAATCGCTTCTGTTCAGAGGCCTTTCACCTGCTAGATTCTAAAGCGGCCTGCAATTGAGTTTCAGGAATCACTGAACTTTTCCAGCTCTGCCTCCCTTTTATACAATTGTGTATAAAATTGTGAGTCTGTGCACGTTTTTTTGTTTTTCTTTTTTTTAGAGTATTATCATCAGATGCAAAAGGTGCCTTGATCCAAAACAGGCCAGGAACCTTTCCTTTCTCCTGGTGGACCTCCCCTTCCCTCCCTCACATAGTGATTGGCCTGGCCTGCACCCTCTAGGCCATACTCAAGCCACCACCCTATAGGAGCTTTATATGGATTAAATAATGTAATCTTATAGCATTCTCAGGACATAAGGGTCCCTGTGATTCCCATTTTACAGATGAAGAAACTGAAAAACAATGAGGCTAAGGGCTCTGACCAAGGGCAGACAGCTAATCAATCAATCAGTCTCTCTCTTTCTCTCACACACACGCACACTCTCTCTCTCTCTCTCTCTCTCTCTCTCACACACACACACACACACACACAAACTTGAAGCTGAAGGAAAAAAACTGTCAGACTCAGGAGCTGGTGCAAGAATTTTCATGACATAAAGTTTTGCAGTGCTTGCTTCATTGTCATGTGGGTAATGGTGTGATGGGTGCTCAGAAGTGTCAAGAGATGGCCGGTGATGAAAGACAAGCATCAGAAAGAAGCCCGCAACAGAGACTTCTGCAAAAATGGAGTGAGAAGTCTACTGGCAAGTCCTTGCCTTGCGTGCTTAGTTTGTGAAAAGTGGACAGTCGTGTGCAGCATGAGAAGTAGGTGGCCGTGCCAGGGAACAGGAGATGGCGTCGTCTTCCAAAAAGCTGGAATAGACATTGTCATTCTGGTGTGCTGAGTTTTTTTTTTTTTTTTTTTTTTTTTTTTTTTTTTTGAGGAATTTCCTCTTCATTTGGATTCCAGTTACACATGCCAAGTACTTCTGTTATTTCGGGCTTATATTAATGAAAACATTGCCAATTACTCCCGCATTTATTTTCTCAAGGAACAGCCATGGAGAGCATGCTGATCAGGCAGCCTTGGGGTATGCGGCTCATGTGGAATTAATCTTGGGATTTAATTCTTCCCACTGGCATCTTGTACAGCGAGAAGGGAGTAAGCGTACGCCTGGCGCTAAATTTAGCCTTCTCCACTCTCAGACTGGCTTGTCTTGTGCAGAAGCCCAGTTTTGGACTGATGTTTTCTTCCCAGCAAGTTTACAAGGTGCTGAATTGGTGGAGCTTCTGGCACTGTCTGTGACTCTTCTGGGTTTTTGAATGACATTTCAAAGATCACTCTGCGGTGTCTATTTATGGCTGGTTTTCACTTTGACCCTTAAATCAAGCAGTGTTTATTAACCCCAAATGAATTAACTGTGTTAAAAGTTTGCAGAATCATTTTTCCAAGCCTGCCTTCAGGGAAAAACACAGTAGCCACATCTTGGTGGTATGTTTTTAAGTGAATCGCTAGCAATGGATCCGATTTAAAATACCCAAGGCTGCAATGATAATCATACACAAAAGAAACAGGTCGTATTCTCAGATTGTTAGGTTTTTAAAGTTTTTGTCACACACCAGGGATAAGCTTTGTATTAATAATAAGAAATTGAAAACGTTTGTTATCATCAAAACCAAGTCAAAGCACTAACACATCCTTTACTGATAAAAATCTGAGCACTAAGAAGTTCCTAGCACATTCATTCTGAGATTAGGAACCCAAGAGTTAGGGAGGTTGTGTGACTTGCATAATGTTACCCAGCTGTGGATCCAGACTGGGACTAGCATCTGGGTCTGTGGGTCCCTTGCTGATCTTGTAAATTGCGACCCGAGCCTGGCTTTGATATGTGGAACGAAATAGCACAGAGGGACCTGAGCCAAGAAATGACTCTCCAGCATCCTATACAGCTGGGGTCCAGCAAGCCTGAGGAGAGGGCCCCTGCCGTTTCCCCAGGTGACTGCCCTTCCGTGGGAGACAGTCCATCTCAAATGCTGCCCAGCACAACCCAGCCAGAGGTGAAGCCGTTGGATGATGCAGTGATAATACCTATAACGATGCAAGTTATTGCAGCTTTGCTACGTGCCTGGCATTCCTGTACACACATTGTCCCCTTTAATTTCATGCTTATAATGCCCTGCGCATTACGAGCATGAGCACGTGCCCGTATCCCCTCTTCAATGATGAGGAAATGGGTTTCGTGAGGCATACCTTGTAACACAGTGTGCCTGGCACACAGAGGGGCCCTGGAAAGCTATGTTGAGTCAATTAAGAGAAGGTAAGCAATGTACTCGAAGAAATGTGGCTACCCATCTGGATTTGAGCACAGCTGCGTTTGCCTCTTCAGCCCAGAGACCCTCTTAGGAATTTTTAGCCACCTCTTTCCCTATAAAAGTTCACCAAAAGAGAGGAATGTTCCCTGTGCCTCTGAAACCCTAGGTTCTGGCCAAATCCTTTGGCCCTACCTTGAATACTTATGTGTAGGGACTTTCCGTGTTTGCCATTTCGGAGACAAACCATTAGGCGGCTCTGCAGGGCTGTGTAGAAGTATGGAATGCCCACCGCTGGTGCATCTAAGACTAGAATTAGAGTCCTGCAACCTTCTCCATGTAGTAGCTGTGTGACCTTGGCAAAGTGTCTCAACCTCTCTGAACTTGTTTCCTTATCTGTCAGTGAGAACAGTAATACTGACCTTGTCCAGTTACTGTTAGAGGCCAAACAGAGCTCAGTAAAGGGCAACTGTTGGCTGGTGGTGTTGTCATCATTAATAGTCAACTGTTAACTAATATTAGCTAACATCTGTGCCCTGGGGCACGCTGATCACTATGGCTTCCCTTCAGTACTGAGGTAGGTAGTTGCGTATTTTATCACAAAAATCAAATGTGCTTATTGTGTCATTTTCAAAGACACAGAGAAAGTAAAATCCTCCATAATCCCCTTCCCATATTACAGTTGACAGTTTGGGTGTCATATTCCAAGTTTTTTTACTGTGTATATGTTAAAATACACATGGAAACATTTTGTTGTTTTTATAAGACCATGGGTCTACAACTTGGCTTTGTTTTTGCCCCACTTACTAATGTGCTGTGGTCATTGTTCAGCCTCAAGGGGAGCAGCTCTTCCTTTCCACTTAACGACTCTGTGGTTCACTGTCTGGTGCGCTTGGCGTTTCATGCCATGATTTTAGCTCCATCCCTGCAGGGCCCCACTGGCCGCTCCATGACCCTGGCCGTAGAGTGCCCAGGAGAACGGGTTTCTGTGAACATAGGGTTTCTTCCTTCCCTCCTCATTATCTATCCGGTGCTCCCTGTCTTTTCAGCCCAGTTGCTCTGTGTATAGTGCATGCAAATCGGCTGTGACAAGGCCAGAAGGGAATGGTGAGCACTGTGGGTCAGGGGGTTAAGTGACTTCATTAGGATCTGGGCAGCTCAGGGCAGCTCAGGGAGCACGGCCCCAACCAGAATTGCACTCTGCTCCTCTCTCCATTCCATTCCTCTCGTTCCTGGCACATCTCCGATCTCTCCCACTTTGAGCTTTCATCTCCTGTCTCTCCTGCTTCCCACCCCTGCCCTTGACCTTCTGTGCTGCCTCCCTCCCTGTTGCCCTGTAAGGATGCATCTCTGGAAAAGCGCCCGGATTCCAGTGATGTAGCTCTGTTAGTAGAATGTAGGAATGTCGGTAAAACAGGTAAGGCTGTGTCCATGCCGTTGTTTCTGTATGTTTTTTATGGGGAGCAGGTGGAGCTGGAAAATGAAGACACGTCCTCCGTCAGTGTTTACTGCAAACAGTTTCCTGTATTTGACTGTGATATTTTAAGCTTGATTACCTCCCCCGGTTGATATGTTACCTCTGTAAATTCAGCTGGCATCTCTTGGCTTCATAGTAATGTGGCTCAAAATACACACTTCTGGGCGATACAGTTGACCTAAAATAAGCACGGAAAACCTATTAATTGCTGCAGAGTTGGGAAATGAGATGAGCTGTCAGTGCTCAGATTCTCTGTTAACGGGGCTGTGTTATTTGCGGGATGCCTTGTGAATGCTAACGTGTTGTTTCTGCTCTGTTCCCTCACGCCTTCCCGGATTCAGAGAGAGGTAACTGGCCGATTTTCACTTCTCCCCCCTTCGTGGTGTCTTACGTGTCTGGCAAAGCTCACTTGCTTTCTTCATGCCGCATTACCATCCTCACAACCATCCTTGTCTTTGAAAGGCAGAACTTTTTTGTTTTGTTTTGTTTCGTTTCACCAGCATTTAAAATGGAGTCTGGAATTGTGTCTGTGTCCCTCATCCTCTACTGTGTTTGACCCTGGTTGGGAAAGGTGATGGGCTGAGTGATTAAGTCTAACATCAATGTGGTCACTCTCACTATGACTGAGAAAAATCTCGTCAGCATGGCAGGGAGTGAATGTGATGGAAATAGGTTATATGCCATGTTGTAGAAGGAGGCTTTTCATGCTTCTGGAAAAATTAATGTGATAGCCGGGTACGGTGGCTCATGCCTGTAATCCCAACACTTTCGGAGGCTGAGGTGAGGTCAGGAGTTCAAGACCAGCCTGGCCACCATGGTAAAATCTCATCTCTACCAAGAATACAAAAAATTAGCTGGGCATGGTGGTGGGCACCTGTAATCCCAGCTACTTGGGAGGCTGAAGCAGGAGAATTGCTTGAACCTGGGAGACCGAGGTTGCAGTGAGCGGAGATGGCACCACTGCACTTCAGCCTGGGTGATAGGGGAGACCCTGTTTCAAAAAAAAAAAGAAAAGAAAAGAAAGATTAATATTAGTGCTTATGTTACAGATTCTCTAGAATTTTATTGGTAAGGTTTGGCACCAGGCTACTAGCCTAGCCAGAAGCACTGATTCAATTTCAGTGTCAATTATTAGCCAAAATATATGGTCCTCCATCCCCACCATGAGAAGGATGGAACCACAGAAAAGACATCACTGTGAAACAAGAGATTTTGACCTCAGTTGTGTTTTTCCAATGCTCTGCATGTCAGCCTGACCATTTGACTGACTGGGGACTTTAAGCTCCACTATTCCATAGCTCTACCACTTAATAAAAACTCCACTTTTGATGGAAGAAGAGAATTTTGAGGTTTTTCTCTTTGAGAGAATGGTTGTAGTTCCTGCTGGGTAAAGTGGAGAGACACAAAGGCAGATCTCCTCTTTGTGTCAGAGTCGGTCTCCTGTAACCTCCCTGCCTGGTTGGGAGCTGAAAGTGATGAGTCCTCAGCCGGGAATTCCTGCCGCACTGGTATTGTGACTGCCCCCTGCTGGTGGCTATTTTCGCCGTGATATGCTGCTGTCATTGTCCAGTGGTCAAGAGGGAGAGATAGCCTAGAGTGGGCGGTGACACCTCCAGGGCTGGTCTTCCAGAAGGTGTGATTAGGAGAATTTGTGTGAGCTTCCCTGATTTTTTAAATCACTTTGAGGAGACCCTGGCGGTGCAGCGGAGGTGGTGGAAGGTTCTGAAGGATGAGGGCTGTGCATGTGGATGTGAGCTCCTTCATCTAAAATAACAGCCAGTCCCACTAGAGTCAATGGTGAGGATATTTTCAGGTGTATGCTAGTTCTTACCCTCCTTGTTTATTTGGGTATCCTCACTGGGAAGCAGTTGCTCAGAATATTATCAGCAGGACTCTGTTCTAGAGAGGACTACAGATTCTAGTTTGCCAAAGCCACCTTGATGATTGCAGGTGGTAGAATTTCAGATCTGCTATTTACACACTCTGTGTCTCATGAACGTGCCTGGTGAAGAATTCCCTGCCAAGCCTGTGTGTTTACCCAGGTGACAAGTTGCTGGGATGCTCCTTTGAGAGGCTAAAAACTTAGCATCTTTTTAAGCTTGCAAAGGAGAAAGTAAGTTAAGCTTACCAAGCAAGATCCTGAGCTTTGTGAAATTAGTGATGCCTGCATATGATACATATGACATTAGGTTAAAAAGAACAGAAAACCAAAGTCTTACGTGTGTGTGTGTGTGTGTGTGTGTGTGTGTGTGTGTGTGTGTGTTGTGGGGATCATTCTGGCCATCTAGAAAGATGAAGTTTCTCATGTACTTTCACTTCCCTGTTCCTCCCACTCTCACAACAAGATTTTCAAAGTGCAGTCAGAAAATAAGAGCATCCATTCTTGAAAACAGGACTCACTCTTCCTCCAGGCCTTGTGCACACTGCCAAAAACCCACATTTTGGTACAGCCCAGGAGCCCTGTAATTACACCATGTTCCCATGTGGGCTTGCCTTTTGAATTCTGTTTTGGATCTGATACTGTGCCCTGCATAGGTGAAACAAAGAGGAGAGAAAGCCCTTTGTCATAAAGTGCCAGAAGTGCAGTGTTTGGATCCAGTCCCTTTGCTGCTGTCTTATCGTTATTTACAGGTGGGACCTGCCCTTTGCAAATAGCAGCAGGAGAAATATAAGCTGGGAGGAAAGGGTCATTGGGTACATTTTAGGAAGTGTTAGTATAATTCCTATGAGTGCAAATATTTATTAAAAATGTCCCTCAGCTGAGCATGGTGGCTCACGCCTGTAATCCCAGCACTTTGGGAGGCCGAGGCAGGCAGATCATGAGGTCAAGAGATTGAGACCATTCTGGCCAACATGATGAAACCCTGTCTCTACACAAAACTTAGCTGAACATGGTGGCACACACCTGTAGTCACAGCTACGTGGGAGGCTGAGGCAGGAGAATTGCTTTAAACTGGGAGGCAGAGGTGGCAGTGATAATCCCAGCACTTTGGGAGGCCGAGGCAGGTGGATCACCTGAGATCAGGAGTTCGAGACCAGCCTGGCCATATGGCGAAGCCCCGTTTCAACTAAAAATACAAAAATTAGTCAGGTGTGGTGGCACATGCCTACAATCCCAGCTACTCAGGAGGCTGAGACAGGAGAATTGCTCTAACCAGGGAGGTAGAGGTGGCAGTGAGCTGAGATCGCACCTCTGCACTCCAGCCTGGGCGACAGAGCGAGATTCCATTTAAAAAAAAAATCACTCATGGATAAGGAGACAGTATGTCAAAGTACACTTTTTGGTTGACTTCTTTTTCTTCATTTATAATGTGGTACCTACACCATTTATTGAATGCCATTTGTTGTGTGCCAGCCTTCACAATGTCCCTGCGTAAAACATGCCATGTATTTGACCTGGGCAAATGTGAGTGATGCGAAAGACATTATCAAATAGTGGAGACTTGGTAAGAAATCCCAACAGTGGAGAATTTGTGAGAGATTGAGTGGAAAGTGAATCTGACACAAAAGGACAGATGAGTTCCTGCCAGTTACATGGACTCTTGTGCAGCTGACGACATCAGCTTGTTCTGTGCCGCTCCAGAAAGCATAACTAGATCCTACGAGCAAAAGTTACAGGGAGGCAAGGTTCATCAGTTCATCATTTAGAAAAAATATATTTTGAACCAGGCGTGGTGGCACATACCTGTAGTCCTAGCTACTGGGAGGCTGAGAGGGGAGGATCACTTGAGTCCAGGAGGTCGAGGCTACAATGAGTTGTGATTGTACCACTGCTCTCCAGCCTGGGCGACAGAGCGAGACGCGGTCTCAAAAAAATAAAATGAAAAATAATATATAAAAATGTTCTAAGAAGAGATACACACACACACACACACACACACACACATTATTCACTGGAGCTTTCTACCAGCAGAACAGGCTGATTTATTAAAGAAACATGATGTCCTATCATGGAAATACTCTAGGTGCACCTGCTATAAAAGGATCTTTGAAAAGTTAGCCTGAGTCACAGCTAAGAGGTCTGTTGATGCCCTTTTGAAGAGAGGTAAACACCTAAGCAAATTCCATTTACCTTAAGAGAGTTGCAAAAGAGAGATTTAGGGAGAGAACCAGTAGTTCTGGCTATTTTTTAAAATAGAGTCTGCTTTTGCCAGGGAGGCTGAGGTGGGCGGATCACTTGAGGTCAAGAGTTTGAGACCAGCCTGGCCAACATGGTGAAACTCCATCTCTACGAAAAATATAAAAATTAGTCAGGCATGATGGTGCACACCTGTAATCCCAGCTACTCAGGAGGCTGATGCACGAGAATCACTTGAACCTGGGAGGTAGAGGTTGCAGTGAGCTGAGATCATGCCACTGCACTCTAGCCTGGGTGACAGAGTGAGAATCTGTCTCAAAATATAATAATAAAATAAAATAAAATTGAGTCTGCTTGAATAAAGAATCATTTATTCTATAAAGATGGATTAAGCCCCTACGGGTGATTAGAATGCTGTATAATGGAGACTATATAAAAGCAATCTTTGGTCCTCTTTATTTTTTTATTAAGAAATTTGAGGCTGTCAGATAAGATGTCTTAACACTGACATTTTTCTCCAGCAAAACTCTAGCCTGTTCCTCTTGGAGAGTGATTACTGAGAAGGACTGCAAAAAAGGCAGGAACAAAAAGAGTTGGAAACACCAGGGTTCAGTAAGCAGGTGGCAGCAGGTACTTGATGGCTGGCACTAGCTTCCGTCACCATTTAAAGAAGAGACACAAGAAACTGTAGCTATCAGCCTTCCACTTCCTGGCTTATAAAAGAAAATGCAATAATTCTCATGACTGCAGGAGTTCAATGGAGTGAGACTTTATGTATGGGGAGCAGATGGCTCCTGGCCTAACCTTGTAAATGGCTAGGGAGTGGCATGAGCTGGGCAGAGGGCAAAATGGTCTTGTTGCCAGGTGTGAGACAGAGCGTGTCTGATGATTGCAGGTGATAGAATTTCAGATAATCACAGGTTCCTTGGAATCTACAAGTTGTTGGAAAAACCGGGAGCTATGTTCTTTCTGGCCCTTGGAGATCTTTTGGGCCAGCTATGTGGTTTTACAAATGAGACGCTGAAGCCTGGAGCCTGCGTGGCTATGTGAGGCACGCAGTTAATGACTATGGCTCCCAGCCCATCTCTCTGAGATGGGACCCTCCTGGTGCTCTGGAAGCCGGGAGTGCTAATGGAAGGAGAGTCCTCTTCAGCTGCCTAAGTGAAGGCTCCTAAAAGGCACCTGCAGTGCCTGATATACAATACCAACTAGAAGGTGCATGTAGACTTGTAGAAGTGAATTGAATTTTTTTTTGAGACAGAGTCTTGTTCTGTCACCCAGGCTGGAGTGCAGTGGTGTGATCTCAGCTCACTGCATCCTCTGCCTCCCAGGTTCAAGCGATTCTCCTGCCTCAGCCTCCCAAGTAGCTGGGACTACAGGCGTGTGCCACCATGCCCGGCTAATTTTTTGTATTTTTAGTAGAGATGGGGTTTCACTGTGTTAGGCGAAGTGGTCTCTATCTCCTGACCTCGTGATCCGCCCGCCTCAGCTTCCCAAAATGCTGGGATTACAGGCATGAGCCACCACTCCTGGCCTGTAATGAAATTTTTTAAAATAACAGTCTTTAATACCACACCATAAAATCCAAATGGCAGTTGCATTCATTTCCTATTGTTGCTGTAACAAATGATCACAAACCATGCGGCTTAAAGCCACACCAATGGATTCTTTTTCAGTTCTAGAGGTTAGAAGTGTCAAATCCCAGTGTTGGCCTGGCTGTGTTTCTTCCATGGGCTCTGGGGAGAATCTGTTTCCCTGCCTTTTCCGGCTTCTTGAGGCTGCCTTTGTTCCTTGGCACCTGCCTCCTGTTCTTTTCCTTATGAAGAAGGTGCCTGCTGCTTTCCCCTGTGAATTCGCTGGGCCCACCCAGAGAGCCCAGGATAACATCCACATCTCAGGATCCTTTGTTGATCACATCCACCAAGCCCCTCTTGGCACGTAAGGGAATACAGCCACATGTTCCTGGGATGCAGGGAGGGATTATGACTCTCCTGCAGCAGCCCTTTTAAGAAGTCAGCTGCCGAAAAGCCAAGCTTTTCACACAGGCAAGTGATGCTTGGATTTTGTTCTGAATCATAACGAAATTTGATCGGTTGTATATTTCACCATGCGCAGATGAAGTCGCTCCACTGGTCTGTGGTCCAGGCTTGAAAGAAAGGCGTCACTGCCTCTTACAGATCTCCGTATTTAGGGCTCTCAGCTGTTTTAGGATGACTCGGGATATGTTACGTGAGAGTGAAATGGGAAATGCGCACATCCCTTGACCTCCACAGTGAGGAGAAGGCAGCTATTTTATCCTGGGAAGCGATGAAACCTGCGGAGGGTTAGTTACCAGACTCACCCACTGTCATGCACTGACAGATTTCTGCCTCCCTGATCTATTAGCCTCTACCTGGAAGGAAACAACAGATACGGCTGTAAAAAAATAAAAATAAAAATAAAGTGAGAATCCCTCCCAAAAAAGCCCAAGGCTACTGAGTTTCTCCTTGGACAAGCTGTGAGTTCCAGATGTTGCCTTTAAGGCACCAGTCACCTTCCTCTGCGCTAGAGGAAAATGAAGATTAATAATCATAATTTGTTTAAATTAAGCCTGAAGGGCTGCCTGTGAGAGAATCAAGGCACAGAGGGCACACAGCTGAAGTTCAATAGGAATAATCCATTGCTTATTGACTAGGGCCTGTTCACCCACCCTGTCAGCAACCTTGGGATGTTGCACTTTGGGGCCTGCCAGCCACCATGGTGAGGCTGATGGATCCTGGAAGCTTCTATCGGAGAATGTCAGAGCTGGCGAGGGACTTGGAAATCATGTTTTTCAACCCCTTCACTTAAAGACGAGGTCAGATTCCATGCCCATGGTTGCATAGCTAAGTGGAAGCAGAGCTGAAACTCGAAGGTGGGTGGCCAGAATCTGAATGCCTCGCCCTTCTGGCTGCTGCTATCTCTTAGAGGACAGACGCAGACACCTATACGGTAACTATAAAAGATATGGCATAACGACCTCTTCTTTGTGGTGCAGAATATAAATACTTGGGGCATTTAGACACAAGCAGGTCCTGGGGCTAGAGGACCAGGCAGGCCGTGGAGCCGGGCCATGCTGAGTAGACGGGCGTGCGCTGGACGGTATGGGGAGGGCCGCTGGTGACCACGTGAGGGAAGACACCGCTGTGAGCAGACACCGAGACCCACCTCTTCTGGAGCAGCAGGGGGAGCTGTGCAGTTGGGGGAACATGCTGGAAAGTTGGTGGGACAAATTTTGGAACTCCTAAAATGCAGCCAGAGGTTTTTGACTGTTCGTGGTTGACCACAGGGAGCTTTGGGGAGATGTGGCCTCAGGAACGTGGCAGCAGCATATAGAAGTTGGAAGGATTGGAGTCGTGTGCAGGGAGACGTGGCGTATTTCTGAGGGACCCATCTAGGGAGGAGGACCAGAAGCAAGGTGTCCCTGGAGTGTGATCTCCAAAAGGGATGTCCTCTGTCCGTTTCTTATGTGTTGCCTTGATGGTGGTTGAGGCTGAATGGGAAGGCCTCAGGACCACAGTGTGAAGACTGCTCACCCCTCAAAGTCTGGGCCCAGTACCTTGCCCCAACCCACTTCTCAGCCCAGTCATGGAACCCATTCAGGACTGACCGAGGGCCAACTTTGCCAACAAGAAGGAGGGATATGTGTGGCAGGCTCACGTTCTACACAGCCGCAGGCCCGCGCTTCCACTCAGCCAGCAAACACTTAGTAGTACCAGTGATAGCCAGGTCTGGACTACGTGCTGGGGATGAGTTAGGCACAGTCGTCTTCATGGAGCCGCAGAGTGTTGAGGGGAAGACACACTCAGACACTCTCAGTGCCCCGGTGTATGCGCTGTGTGTGCGAGGAACCTTCCAGGCTCTCCCCCAGCTTCAGCCAAGTCCTGGCAAGGTGATCAGATGACCTGAGCTCAGGCAGGGAGGCAAGGACTGGCTTAGAATGGCTGCATGGAGAGAGGGCTGGAAACGGAGGGTTGGATGCTGGAAATTTCCTGGAAGTGAAACAGGACCAACGTGGAGATTGGGTGTGGCAGATGAGGCGGGGGAGTCCGGTTCTAGCATGGAGGACACTGAGCTAGAACATGAGGAAGCAGGAGGAGGTTGGAAGGAGAGATGTTGAGGTCAGGTGTGGGCAACCCGTGGTTAAAGCGTCTTAGGGCAGCCAGGTAAGGCGCCTCCGAGCTGGATCCTGGGCTTAGGGAGCCCCGCTGCAGGAGTGCCTGGGCATGGTGAGGTAAGGTTGCCAGGCAGGGTTTCCAGCCAGACCTTCACAATGGCCAGTTGCCTGCCATGGCAAATCCCTGTCCCTTCCCAAGGCTGCCAAGGCTATCTTGGGGAAAGACTCCATCATAGTCTATGAAAAGGCTGCCAGGTCTTACCTTAAGAGAAATCATTAAAAATAAATTCATCTCTACTTATATCTCCAGACAGTATCCTGGCTTAGCATCGGATGCAGATAAATCACTGTGATCCCCATGGGTAAAGCTGGGTTCATATATATAAACACTTTCATCTTTAAACCACTGTCCTCCAGTGTTAACATTGAGAAATTCAGTCTTACCGCATGATTCTTTAGAAGCCAAGTAATGTCACAGTCAGTATCCTTTTATCAGTAGAACAAAAGCGAACACCCCGCATTAGCTGCATGCTCACCAAGGTGCCTGAGCTAGCAATAAATAATGCGCCACTGCTGTTGCCCTGAGATCTGAAGTCTGAGAAGTGTTAAACACAATCAAAGGATTGCAGTCCACGGTGTCTTTGTGTTCCGACATTCCCTGTGATTGCCCTTCAACTGTCTCAGTCAGCTGTGGGCTGATCCATTGTTTGTGCACAAGTTTCTACATCAGAGCCTATTGTTTGCTTCTGCTGCTCCACTGTCTGTATCATTATCTCATCATGCGATTCATGCTCTCCTCAAGCCTTTCTGTTTTCTAATCATAACACTGGTTATTACACTAGATAGAAGGGTTCTGTGAAACTCAGTTTTCACTTAAGGTTGTTAGAGATTCCAAGAGTTCAACAGACTGGGTTTTGAAAGTTATAGTTTTCACTCTTGTCACCCAGGCTGGAGTGCAGTAGCACAGTCTCAGCTCACAGCAACCTCCACCTCTTGGGTTCTTCAAGTGATTCTCCTGCCTCAGCCTCCCAAGTAGCTGGGATTACAGGCACCCACCACCACTCCTGGCTAGTTTTTTGTATTTTTAGTAGAGATGGAGATGGGGTTTCACTGTGTTGGCCAGGCTGGTCTCACACTCCTGACCTCAGGTGAGCCACCCACCTCGGCCTCCCAAAGTGCTGGGATTACAGGTGTGAGCCACCATGCTAGCCTTTTAAAAAAATTTTTTAGAGGCAGAGACTTGCTCTGTTGCCTAGTCTGGAGTCTGGAGTGCAGTGGTACGATCATAACTCGCTGCAACCTCAAGCTCCTGGGCTCAAGTGATTCTCCCACCTCACCCTCCAAAGTAGCTGGGACTGCAAGTACATGCCACTGCACCTGGCTTTTTTTTTTTTTTAAGACAGTGGTTTCACTATGTTGCTTGGGCTGGTCTCAAACTTCTGGCCTCAAGCAATCATCCTACCTTCTCTTCTCAAAGTGTTGGGATTACAGACGTGAGCCACTGTGCCCGGCCCACATTGTAGGTATTTTACTCAGAAATGAATTTCTAATATTCCTAAAACTATGTGATAGGAAGCTGTTGAAATTTAATTTTCCTTTTAATCATTGTATGCATTGTTTACTATTGACATGCTGGCTGCTAGCTCAGTTAACTTAATAACTAAAGTATATATTGGTAAATAGCTTCTTTTACTGATATACTGATACATTTTGCTTGCACAGGGATTTTGCTTATGTAGCAAGAGACAGAGATACAAGAATTTTGAAATGTCATGTATTTCGATGTGACACACCAGCAAAAGCCATCGCCACAAGCCTCCACGAGATCTGTTCCAAGGTAAGTGGGTCGGGCTACTGTGGGCCGCCTCTCTTTTTTTCTTATTGCATAAAGGGATGTGGAAGGGTAGTGGGGTGGGCACATTGACCTGCAGCTGAGCTCAGGGAGAAACAGGCAGATTGTTCAGCCAGAGTCATTAAAGTATTCTTGCTGTACGCCAGGCATCGCTCTAAGTAGCACTCCATCTATACAAAATGAATAGACCATAGTCCCTCCCGCAGCCTGAAAACATACATACATACACATATATAGATATAGATATAGATATGTATATCTCAGATAGGCAAAAACAATGGCAGAGATAAAACGAGTCAAGGCAGATTTTCCAGGGGCGGGGCCATCTGACTTGAGAGCAAATGCAGGTAGAGAAAAAGACTACAGGAAAGGAGGGTGGCAAGAAACCATTGGGGTTTCTGCAAATGCAGGGAGCTCTGGGGGTTGCCATCAACACACATCAACTTGCTAAGGACACACAATGGCTCACAGAAGCTCCCTCTCTAGTTGGGAGGCAAGAATGCAGTCACTGTCTCATGCTAGTAAGGGTCCTGCTTCCTTAACCAGAGTCACAGAGCCTCAGAATGAGAACAAACAGTCTGGCGTCACCAGTCCAGCCTCCCACTCCTACCAGCATAACAGCCCCCTTGCAGACATCCCCCCCCCACCACCCTCTGCCCTGCACACCCACGGATTCCCACAGGTGGAGTCTCTTACTTTTCAGGAGGAGGTTCTATTACCAAGCAGCTCTGGCTGTTAGAGATTTCATTTTTATGTTGACCTGAAATCTTCCTCTTGGAGCCTCCAGGTACTGACTAGAGATCTGCCATCTGTAGCAGCAGAGAAAGGTTCCCCCATTCTCTTTACTGGCCAGTTCTTCAGATGCTTGAAGCCTTGCTGTGTTTCACCATGTGTTGTGTGTTTTAGAGGCAGGCTCTGGACAAGCATCTGTCATTGAGTCTTCTTGACCCTGACTTCCTTCCTCTTCAGATCCTCCACCCCCGTCTCTGCAGCCACTTTTGGGTCACATGGCTATTCCAGGGCCCTAACCATCGTCTTCTGGGCACACTCTGGTTGGATCCCCAGATGAACACGGTATTCCAAAAGTGAGCAGAGAGCAGACCAGGGGCTGCTTGACCTCCAAGGATATACTACTGGGGTGCTTGATGTTCTTGGCAACCACATCGCCCCCTGATTTCTGTTCACATGGTGGCAGCCAAACCCCCAAGACACTGGCACAAGACAAGTCCTTCAGCCAGGCCTTTCCATTCCCCAGACTTGCTTAATTTCTCGAATGTAAATGCAAGATTTTACCATCCCCTCTGTTGAACATCACCTTTCTGATTGAGGCTGACATCGTAACCTAGCCTCACTCCCACGATTCCTCCTTAGCGGGCAAGACCCAACCCAGGCCATGGGCTGGCCCAGCCTGTTACCCGAGCAGGAGGTGCAAGCCACCTGAGGGAGGGACAGGGCAGGGAGCTGTCCCCAGCCTCAAAGTGAAAGAGCTCTCAAGTCTGCTGCTCTGACTCACATGATGGGGATGTGTGGGATGGGCACTGGTCTTCAGATCACCACATTTATTCCAGCCCATGTTCACGTTCTTGCATTGACGAGACCAGGGCATTGCTGTGGCGTTTGCAGCATTGCAGCCTGCTCCCTGGGTTTTGTTTCTCATTCATTCATGCCACACATAGAATGGAATGCCATTTATGTGCCAGGCGCCATCAAAGGCACTGGGGAGAGAGCAATGACCAAAACAGAAAAAAAGAGTTGTTGCCCTCATGGAGCTCATATTCTAGCATCAAGCCCTCAGAACATGGCCTGGCGCAGAGTAAGTGCACAGGAAACCCTTGATTTTATTCTTGTCAGCAGCCCTCTTGCTCGCTGCCCCAGGCACACATCTGGAGATAGGCAGAGTGGAGGTCTGTAGTGGAAATGACTTTCACTCCACTTGGAACGGAAAACTTAGTCTGGGAATGAAGATCCAAGTTACTTTTGGGGTCACTAAAGTGGGGGCTTCTTTCAGTCCCTAAACCCACAGCACTGTAACTGGCAGAGAAGAGGGGTGTAAAGTGCTTTCCTCTTAAGCAGACATCAGTGTCCCTCATAGAAGAGAAGCAATTTAGAACAGTTTGAAGATAACAGCAGAAATGGCAGGTGTGTTAGTCCGTTTTCACACTGCTGATAAAGACATACCCAAGACTGGGTAATTTATAAAGAAAAAGAGGTTTCATGGACTCAGAGTTCCACATGGTCGGGGAGTATGGCAGAAGGCAAAAGGCGCGTCTTACGTGGCAGCAGGCAAGAGAGAATGAGAGCCGAGTGAAAGGGGAAACCCCCTATAGAACCGTCAGGTCTCATAAGACTTACCACCACGAGAACAGTATGGGGGAACCACCCCTATGATTCAGTTATCTCCACCAGGTCCCTCCCAGAACACGTGAGAATTAAGGGAGCTACAATTCAAGATGAGATCTGGGTGAGGACACAGCCAAACCATATCAGCAGGGAACATTTGTGAGCACTTACGCTGTCTGGGCCTGCTCTGTGCTTGACACACCCACTCGTGATCCTCAGAACTGCCCTCTGAGACAAGTACTGTTATCACCTCCCTGTGCAGTCGAGGAACTGAGACACAGGAGGTCAGGTCACTTGCCCAAGGTCAAGGTCACACAGCTAGTAAGTGGCAGAGGTGCAGTTTGAACCCGTGTACTCTGTCTTCACAGCCCTAAAAGGAGTATCTAAAAGGTGGCATTCGGTAACACTGGAAAAAGCCGTTGCTGTGGGTGCTGCTGGCTACTGCGGGCCGGCAGGGTCTGTGCATGACCAGGGAGATTTGTTTGGGTTGTTTGTAGTAGAGATGGGAGCCTGGTGAATGGGAAAAGTCCATTCTAAGCAATTAGGGATTGCTACTCTGAGGAATAATTGTCCACCTATCATTCCCAGAGAAAATGAGCAGACACCCAGGGATGGGAGATCAGGCAGTAGACTACAGCTGATCTAACGTGGAAGTGAAATCAGCTTAGACACTTTCCAGGCTGGAATAGCTGAAGACATGGGGGCTTGAAGCCACGAGCCAAAGCTGTGCTTTTTCTCCCTTAGATTATGGCGGAACGGAAGAATGCCAAAGCCCTGGCCTGCAGCTCCTTACAGGAGAGGACCAATGTGAACCTCGACGTCCCCTTGCAAGGTAAGTTGGCAGCCCCTCCTGTCTTCATTATGTCCCTGTCTCTCCTGGTCCAGGACTGAAGGCTCTCAGATAGTTCTCTGGCATTTCAAGTCTCCTTAAAGAGCACACTCAACTCAGCGAGCACGAGCTGAGCCCGCACACTGGGTCCCACAGAGGCACAGGGTTGATTTGGCATCACTAGGGTTAGCCACAAAGCCAGGATGAGTTTTGTTGTCATTGGACAAGATGAAAGAATATTGTCTTTAGTTTTTGCCTTTGTTTTCATTTCGTTTTGTATTTTGTGTTCTTTGTTTTAAGAATACTGTCTTCATATTATAACTCATGTACAGCCTGGGGTAAGGACACTGGCTAGTCTAAAAACACATGGGTTGAGCTAGTCTGAAGGTAGTGAGTTACCTCAATTGATGGTTCAGTCAGTTACAGATTGAACTACTGTCCTCCTCTTTCTCCCCTTTTCACTACTGTACTTGACTAATCTTAAAAAAATAAAATGTGGGCTGGGTGCGGTGGCTCACACCTGTTATCCCAGCACTTAGGAGGCCGAGGCAGACAGATCACGAGGTCAAGAGATTGAGACCGTCCTGATCAACATGGTAAAACCCTGTCTCTACTAAAAAATACAAAAATTAGCTGGGTGTGGTGGCACGCGCCTGTAGTCCCAGCTACTCAGGAGGCTGAGGCAGGAGAATTGCTTAAACCCAGGCGGCAGAGGTTGCAGTGAGCCGAGATCGCGCCACTGCACTCCAGCCTGGCGACAGAGCAAGACTCTGTCCCCCACCAAAAAGAAGAAAAAAGAAAATGTGGGCTGGGTGCAGTGGTAACCCTTGCACTGTGGGAGGCCAAGGCAGGTGGATTGCCTGAGCTCAGGGGTTCGAGACCAGCCTTAGAAACACAGTGAAACCCCATCTCTACTAAAATACAAAAAATTAGCTGGGCATGGTGGCATGTGCCTATAGTCCCAGCTCGTTGGGAGGCTGAGGCAGGAGAATTGCTAGACCCCGGAAGGCAGAGGTTACAGTGAACCAGGATCACGCCACTGACTCCAGCCTGGGCAACAAAGCAAGACTCGGTCTCTTAAAAAAAAAAAAAATGAAAACATGAGTTGATTATTGGGGAACTGAGTTATCTTTCCTATGTCTCTGATTCTGCCCTTTGAGATTACATTTTTTCTGGGCAGTGACCATACTTAATAAATAGGATATCAAAAGCTGCTACTTAATATACATCAAAGAGGCAGTAGCAGCTTTAACACATAGATGCCTCTTCTTGCTTTCAAATGCATTCCTGTCTTGAAAGTTGAATAAGATTTTGGCAGAATCAGAGCCCCAATATCTGGAGTAAGAAATGCTGCTCTTGTAGAATAGTTGCTACATTTACATCCCGAAACATAGGACGTTATGGCACCAGGGGACCTGAGCCTTCAGATGACGCAGCGCCATGGCTGTCTTGTGCGTGTGTGTTGGAACCACTGAGGAAGATGTGTTGCTTTTGTTTCCTATAGTAGATTTTCCAACACCAAAGACCGAGCTGGTCCAGAAGTTCCACGTGCAGTACTTGGGCATGCTACCTGTAGACAAGCCAGTCGGTATGTGAAACGTTTATTGTCTTTCCACTTTGCAAGTGGCGGGAGCTCATGGGAGGCATCCGCCCTCCAGGGAGGGTGAGGACTGCTGTTTGACTCTCGTGCCTCCTCTTGAATCAAGCTGTCACACTGTCACCTGCCAGAGAACATAAACGGTCCTGATCAAAAGAGCGGCAGAGGGACAGGCTGCTTTGACAGGTCATCCCCAGCATATATACTTCAACAATGTAGACGTGGATTTCTGGTTTACCCAGCAGTCCAGAACTGAGTGACCCAGGGCCGTGGAAGAGCTCTGCGGCTCTGAAACAGGGCCTCCGTCTCTGAGGCCAGGGCACCTGCTTCGTGTCTTGTCAGCTGGCGGGCCAAGAGAAAGGGCTGCAGAGGCTTCATGCTGTCAAGGTGTGACACAGCAGTGGCACACCCAGCATTCTGCTCACATCCCAGTGGCAGAGTGTAACTGCTGGGCTACACCAAACCAAAAGGAGACCGGGGGATGGAGCCTCCACCAGGGCTAAACAAGACTGCGGAGAGATTGCAAGCCTCATGCACTACTGGGGGGCTGTAAGATGGTGCAGCCGATGTGGAAAACAGCCTGGCAGTTCTTCAAAAGGTGAAACGGAGTCATCTTAGACCCAGCAATTCAGTTCCCAGACATATACTCAAGAGAAGTGAAAACATTTGCATATATAAAAACATGTATGCAAATGTTCACAGCAGAATTACTGATGACAGTCAAAAAGTAGAAACAACCCAAATATCCTGACAGATCTACTGACAATTTGATAAATAAAATGGAATACTTCCATATAATGGAATTTTATTTGGCAATAAAAGGGAGTGAAGGACTGAAATGTGCTATAGCATGAAGCTTGAAAACATGCTAATGAAAGAAGTCATCCCAAAAGACTGCATACTGTGTGATTCCATTTATATGAAATGTCCAAAATAGACAAATCTCTAGAGTCAGAAAGTAGGTAAGGATTGTCTGGGGCTAGGGGGCTGGGGGGAAAGGGGAAAATGGAGAATGACCCCTACCAGATACTGGGTTTCTCTTTGGGGTGATGAAACTGTTCTAAAATTGATTATGGTAGGTCAAGCATGGTGACTCTTACCTGTAATCTCAGCACTTTGGGAAGCCGAGGCAGGTGGATTGCTTGAGCCCAGAAGTTCAAGACCAGCTCAGGCAATATGGCAAAACCCCATCTCTACAAAGAAAAAAAAAATTTTTTTCCCAAAAAATTAGTTGGGCATGGTGGCACGTGCCTGTAGTCCTAGATACTCCAGAGGCTGAGGTGGGAGGATCACCCGAGCCCAGGAGGTCAAGGCTGCACTGAGCCATGATCATACCACTGCACTCCAGCCTGGTGACAGAGTAACACCCTGTCTCAAAAAAAAAAAAAAAATTGGTGATGGTGATGGTTGCACTCTGTGAATATACTAAAATGCACTGGATTGCACACTTTACGTGACTGAATTGCATGTGAATGATACCTCAATAAAGTGGTCACTCCCATCCCTACCCCCTAAAAAGACCGAGGGAACAGCTGGCAAAAGGGCCCCACTGAATGAGGGATCCACCATAAAGGTGCCATTGAGAGACAGCAAGGGTGGGGAGAGGCTGATGGGCCACGGTCTGCTTAGACAGGTAGACAGCACGCCTGGCACCAAGTCCCCTGAGCGTCTCCTGACCCTCCTTTCCTACTAAAAAGGCTGGTATTTCTTTTCTTTGCTTTTCTTTTTTGAGGCAGATTCTCACTCATTTGACCAGGCTGGAGTGCAGTGGCAGGATCTCAGCTCACTGCAGCCTCTGCCTTCTGTGTCCAAGCAAGCACATCTGGCTAATTTTTATATTTTTAGTAGAGAGGGGATTTCACCATGTTGGCCAGGCTGATCTTGAACTCCTGACCTCAAGTGATCCTCCTGCCTTGGCCCCCAAAGTGCTGGGATTTACAGGCGTGAACCACCACACTTGGCCAAAAGCTGGTATTTCTTTCCTATTGAGCAAACATGAGAATGAAGTGTCCTGTCTTCTATAAAAGATCAGTCTGGGTGTCACTGTTATTTGGCCCATATTTGAGTAAGTGGCTTTAGGACACTTTAAATTATGCTTTCTGTCCCCAGGAATGGACATTCTGAACAGTGCTATAGAAAATCTTATGACCTCAGCCAACAAGGAGGATTGGCTGCCAGTGAACATGAACGTGGCCGATGCCACTGTGACTGTCATCAGTGAAAAGGTGAGAAGGAACCGTCTTTGACGTTGCCGTGTCAGGGTTACGGTGAGCGTAAGACACAGTGGTTTTCTGTGGAACTTAGAAACATAGTCAAGGCTGGAGTTGTGTGTGCTTGTGATTAAGATGACCTACATTTGAAAGATTTTGCCCTTTGTCTGGGTCTCAGTCTGTGCATACCTCTGTTTTCCTGTGGTCTGAAAAACTTCTCTTCTGGTGCTGCAGATTCTGTCTTCCTCATCTGTCCCAGAGACTGAAATTGCTTGCTAGAGGTGATTATGTGATGCTAGCAGTTACACACTCTCAGGGCACCGGTATTGCCTGCGCTGTGTGATCTGGGGCCAGGAAGCAGAAGATGCTTCCATTTGGTAGAGTCCTGTGACTGTCAGTAGCAGAAGGGGCTATTGGTTGTCTTGAGCACGGCCACATTCGCCTCAACCCAAATTATCCCAGTTTCGTGGTTGAAGACATTGAAGCACAGAGAGGCTCAGTCATTTGCCCATCATCACACAGTTGGAAGCAATGGGATCAGGATTCAAATCAGACAGCCTGGCGCAGACTTGTTCCCACTTTTCTATTCTGCCTCTGTGAAGCACCTTCCGTGGAAAGACGCCCCCCCCCCGCCCCCATTCCTCAGCCTGCCCCACAGTCGCCCAGTTCACTCTGGAGAGAGGGCAGGGTGCTGACTCCCTGCCTCCAGCTGGCCATACTGGGCTCTCCTCGGCTCTTCAAGCACGTCCCGCCCTTCCCTACCCCAGCATTGTCGCAAGCACTGCTCCCTCCATGCTCTACCCTGTGCCTACCCGACCCTTACCCAGATCTCCTCCACGGCCTCCTTCCTCCTGAGAAAGCTTCCCAGCCTCTTACACTAGCATACTTTACTCATTAAACACTCCCAAGGCACCAGAGTGAATATTTAATAAGTCAAGATGTTAATGATCCAAAAGTCAACATTTTGGATGTGTTTATTAATTCAAAACTTGCATATGGTTCTTGCAAAGGATGTGGTGTTCATCTCATAAGAAAGAATTCTGAACATTTCTTTACACTGCCTCATACGGATCCCAGATGGACACCGGTTTGCAAGAAAGAAAAAAAACAATTTGACAACTTTTTGTTGATTTGGCAGCTTTTTGTTTTATGTGGTTTTAGATGGAAATGTGATCAATGTGCTGTTTAGTTTGGGTACTGGATGAAGAAAGATACCGTGAATCCCTTTCTTCTGGTGCTCTGGGGGTTTACTTGGGCGGATGGGTTTTGGGCCACTAGGTGTCCTGTACTGGGCAAGATGTAAGACGTATAGACGGCATGGTTCCAACCCATGGCAAACTCACAGGCACGTGGCATAATAGAGAGAATGGGACACACATCACACCCCATGACAGCAGTATACTGCAGAGCAAGAACCACCTCCAGAATGGGGTAGCCATGCGGTGATGGCCTCTTCAGACATTTGGGCAAGGTTTCGCCTTTCGAGAAAAACATAGGTCCTTTCTGAATTCAGTCTGGCTGTGCTTTCTGAATACCAGTTCCTGTGTGCTGCCACTCTAAGCTTGATCCTGGGATTTCCTGATTGGATGCTGCATAATGTCTCTTGCAGAATGAAGAGGAAGTCTTAGTGGAGTGTCGTGTGCGATTCCTGTCCTTCATGGGTGTCGGGAAGGATGTCCACACATTTGCCTTCATCATGGACACGGGGAACCAGCGCTTTGAGTGCCACGTTTTCTGGTGCGAGCCTAATGCCGGTAACGTGTCTGAGGCGGTGCAGGCTGCCTGCATGGTGAGTAATCCCAGTACAGGCTGTTGAGCCCTCCCGCCTTCACTCATCTTTAGCATGCCATACATAGAACAAAATCACTCACGGAAAAGAAAAAATCGTATCCCTAAAGTAATGCTTTACCTTATAACACTCTCATTCCTGGAGCCAGAATCAGTTACGATAAACAGATTACATCTCAAAAGTCCAGGACTCCTGAAAGAGGTGGGGCCAGATAGAGGCTCCGATGATCTTCACAACCACAGACTTGAAGACTGTCAATTCTTGATCCCAAATCAATTTCATATGTGAAATGTTGTTCATGCATGAATTGGTACAGTGTGGATTCAGTTCAGTACTTTAAAAAGAAATATATTGAATGACTTTTGTTTCCAGTGATTGGTTTCTGTGCACTGTTCTTGTATATTTTTATATCTATTAACTCAGTCCTTACGACAACTCTGTTAGGTAGTTGTTAGTTCTGTTTGTGAGAAAATAGAGACTCAGAGAAGATAGAGAATGGGCCTCAGAGCTTGTCAGTGACAGAGCCGAGCCTGGATTCAGCCCCAAAGCTGCCAGGTGACAAAGCCAGGGCTCTTTACACCATTTGAATACTATGAAACAAACAAGAATACCTCATTATTCCTCCAGCAGATGTCCTTTGTGCCCCTCTTACAGCAGGCACTGCAAAAGTTCTAATAAAAATGAGGGAACTGGACTGGGCGTGATGGTTCACGCCTGTAATCACAGCACTTCAGGAGGCCGAGGCAGGCGGATCACTTGAGGTCAGGAATTCAAGACCATGCTGGCCAATATGATAAAACCCCGTCTTTACTAAAAATACAAAAATTAGCTGGGCATGGTGGTGCACACCTGTAATCCCAGCTACTCAGGAGGCTGAGGCAGGGGAATCACTTGAACCTGGGAGGCAGAGGTTGCAGTAAACTAAGATCATACCACTGCACTCCAGCCTGGGCGACAGAGCGAGACTCCATCTCAGAAAAAAGAGGAAGCTGTATGAGTGGGCACCAAAGCCTGTGGGCAGGTTTGTTCTAGCAGCAGCAGGTTGGATGCTGGGCCTGAGTTGGAAGGAGGTGTGGTCCGGATCATGGCGGGTTTATAATGGTGTGCAGAGGCCTGATTTTCTTTAGAGGGATTGCTAAACCTGGGGTTGAATTGATTGTATTTACATTTATTTATTTAGAGATGGAATTTTGTTCTTGTTGCCCAGGCTGGGGTGCAGTGGTGCGATCTTAGCTCACTGCAACCTTTGCGTCCAGTTTTGAGTGATTATCCTGCCTCAGCGTCCCAAGTAGCTGGGATTACAGGCATCTGCCACCACGCCTGGCTAATTTTTTGTATTCTTAGTAGAGACGGGGTTTCACCATGTTGGCCAGGCTGGTCTCAATCTCCTGACCTCAGGTGATCCACCTGCCTCAGCCTCCCAAAGTGCTGGAATTACAGGCATGAGCCCCCTGGGTGCCCAGCCTGTATTTGGATTTTAGAAGAGTATCCAGCAAAAAAAGAAGATGACAAAGTAGAGGTTAGATGGGAAGGACAAGGCTGAGGTGGCGATCAGCCAGGAGACCAGGTACCTTCTGCAGATAGGAGAGAGGAGGAGCGTCCACGCCAGGAGAGCAGCACTGGAAACAAACAGGAGCAGAGGCTTCAAGAGGCCGGGGTGCCTGGCTGGCCAGGACTGCTGCATGTGGCGGCCCCTGTGCTTCATTTAATTCAGCCCCGCACTCATGGCTGGAATCTGGGGCATTCTGCATGACTGAAATACGATCCTTGCATTGTAGAGCTCAGGTATAGTGGGGGAAACACAGAAACCCAAACTCTCTTACAGGGTAGAAAGTGCTGTAAATAAAAGCATGAGGATCTTCACTTTCCTCTGGCCGTGGTGGCACATGCCTGTAGTCCCAGCTTCTCGGGAGGCTAAGGTGGGAGAGTGGCTCGAACCCAGGAGGTCGAGGCTGCAGTGAGCTGTGATGGCACCACGGCAATCCAGCCTGGGCGACAGAGCAAGACCCTGTCTCAAAAAAATAAATAAGAAAAAGAAGTGTGAGACTGTGCTGGATTGAAAAGTAACTGAGAGGAAAAAGAAGTGGAGGCCCTAAAGCAGGATAACTTACAAAGTCTAACAGTGAAGGGACGGCTTGAAGGCCAACACTGGTGGGTTTACTCTTTATTTCAGGACAGGAGAGGCCTGCCTTTTTTTTTTTTTTTTTTTTTTTTTTTTAAAGAATTGAGGTCTTGCCATGTTCCCCAGGTTGGTCTTGAACTCCTCCCTGGAACTACAAGGGAGCACCACCATGCCCATCTAGGTATTCTCTTATGGAAAATGGTGGTAGATATAGAGCCGAGAAGGCTGGGCACAGTGGCTCATGCCTGTGATCTCAATACTTTGGGAGGCTGAGGCGGGCAGATCACTTGAATCAGGAGGTTGAGACCAGCCTGGCCAACATGGTGAAACCCATCTCTACCAAAAAATACAAAAAGATTAACATGGTGTGGTGGCATGCACCTGTAGTCCCAGATATTCAGGGAGGCTGAGGTGGGAGGATTGCTTGAACTTGGGGGTGGAGGTTGCAGTGAGCTGTGATTGCACCACTGCACTCCAGCCTGGATGACAGAGTGAGACCCTGTGTCAAAAAAAAAAAAAAGCCAAGAAGAGGGACTTAGCCTCTGAATTAGAGACCTTTTACTTTGAGAAGATGCAAAGAACCAAGAATGGGTGGAGCTTAGGGAAGGGAAGTGAGCTCTCTTTGTCTCCCACCGCAATCCCCCCCACAGCACATTGTTAGGTTATGAATGAAGGGCAAGTATGCACCTGCAGGCCCAGCTACTCAGGAGGCCAAGGTAAGAGGACCCCTTGAGCCCAGGGGTTCGAGTCCAGCCTGGACAACATAGAAGGGTCCTGTGTCTAAGAAAAATGTTAAGAGGATGAAGTGGAAGAGCAGATGGCAAAGATGAGGCACAGGAAAAGAGCCACTTGGCCTTTATCCTTTGAAATAGAGCAGGAAGGAGAGAGAAGAGGAGGCCTGGTGTTGGATACTTGTTATCTGGTTTCACACTTAACACCATCCTCTGTGACCGTGGCCAACTCCCCCCAAGACTGTGGGGCCAAGATTCTAATTCAGACACCCTGAATATGCAGAAGCAGGGCTGGGGTAAGGGGAGCAGGGGCAGGAGAGGAGTCAGGTGAACCCACTGACCAGGTGCAGGGAGTTGATGAGATAAAGAGCATCTGTGAAGAAAACAGAAAATGGGAGATTTCAGCCAAGCAAAAATGGATGACAACTATTTCGGTATTTTATGAAATTGAAACAGATCATAGCAGATGGTTTTAGTCATAAAATGAATGGCTTTCAGCCTTAATTATACGTTTTAAGTTATAAGAACAATGAGCTTTATCTCTTGGCTACAGTTGGTTTTCTGATTCTCAGATGCATTTTCCCTCTTGGAAACAATTTTACTCATTTGCTTCCTACTTTAATTGTATCACTGCAATGAGTGGACACAGCTCAGCCAATCTAGTATAAGGCATGCTAGCAAAATCAGACCGTTCTTCCATCCCACCTGCTCTGAGTCCAGTGTTTCTAGCTCAAGGGCTTTCTTCTTGGTTCAAATCTGCATGATTCTCCATCTGAAAGATCCATATGTGAATTTATACCATGTAAATATCTATTGACACTCACATTCTTTTGAATCTACTTAATTTTTAGGCATATGTTACAGCTGTGTGTTACAGGCCCAATGGAAGACATTTTGGCGAAAGTTAGAATAGAACAGAGAGGGATCCTTTATGAAATCCAATACTTAGGTGCAGTTTTGATTCACACTGGATATACGTCACTACTGTTTGAAATTCCAAGTCCAGCGTCCTGTGTTGACATGTATAAGTCCGTGCTTTAGATGTGTGCGGTTTGGGTTGTGATGTGGGCCTAGTAAGATATCTTACACAGAGGAGACATGTAATCAGTCTTCGTATTTCATATGATTGATTTGAAAGGGGTTGTTCTGTGGCATAAGGGTTGTGATAGAACACCGTACCATATCCCTCCCCCCGAGTCTTCTTACGGAGACATTAGCCTGTTCCATTACTAGACTAAAGAAACTATTCATATTTAAGTTGATTTTTTTAAAAAGCCGTGGAATGACAGTCCTCCCTTGATATACACAGGAGATTGGTTCTAGGACCTCCGAGTATGCCAAAGTCCTGCATATTCAGGTCCTGCACAACCCACGGATAGGAAAAATCTGCCCTCTGAATAATTGGGTTTTGCATACCAGCAACAATCTGTGTTTGGTTGAAAAAAAAAATCCCCATATAAGTGGACCTGCACAGTTCAAACTCTGTTCAAAGATCAATTGTATTTCATTTTTTTCGTTATTTAATTTTATTTTTATTTTTTGAGATGGCATCTCACTCTGTCGCCAGGCTGGAGTGCAGTGGCACGCTAACAGCTCACTGCAGCCTATGGGATATAATAGAATACTACCATATCTTTCCCCCAGAGTCTTGGTTTTTACGGAGACAGCAGCCTATTTCATTACCAAAGCAATTGCTTCAGCTTCCAGGCTGAAGCAATCCTCCCACTTTAGCCTCCCAAGTAGCTGGAACTACAAGCATGTGTGCCACCACACCTGGCTGATTTTTGTATTTTTTGTAGAGACAGGGTTTCACAATGTTGCCCAGGCTAATCTCAAACTTCACTTCTGGCCTCAAGTGATTCACCTGCCTTGGACCCCCAAAAGTGCTAGGATTTCAGGAGTGAAATACTGTGACTGGCCAGGTCAACTGTATTTTAAAGTATCTGGATTAGAAAAAATTTTTTAAATAAATGTTAACTTTATATCTAATATTAAAGAATTATCTTCCCATTATGCAAAAGCAGGTGTACTACATTGTTAAATTTCTGAAGTGTGGGAATTATCCCTGGTGCCAGTGCTAATGGATTTTTAAAAATTAATCCATAAAGGTTGAGACTTGTATGTAAAATGTATCCTGAAATCTTAATACCTCATCTTTTTATTAAAGCAGGAAATAGGGAGGGAAGGAAACATTTTTGAATGCCTTCTGTGTTGCTAGGGCCTATTCTAGGCATTCCACAAGCATTACAGTCATTCCTTATTTAATCATAACTCTGCAAACAGTTCCTTCTTCAGCCATTTTACAGCTGAAGAAACTGAGGCTCAAAGAGATTTAATAATTCACCTGGGGTTCACAAGCGATAGACCTTAGATTCAAACTGTGCCCTTTCTGCTGTGCTGTCAGTGCGCCATGAGCACTCGCCTAGATTTGCATGTCTCTGATGAAAAATGTAATTAACACACTCTTTCCCAATCCTTTCTAGCTTCATTAGCTCATTGACTGTGAGGTGTATTCATTGGGGACTATTAATACAGAGGACATGCGGAGGGTGGAAATGGATGGAAGAAAAGAAAAGGGTGGCAAAAGCCAGAACCCTTTTGTTGAGCCTAATGATCTTTTAGGAGAATTTAGAGCACTCACATTCAGAAAAAAAGAACTCTTGTATTTATGTGTAGGCACTAAGTCGCTAACCTTTGGGAGTCTATGGGTGATGACTTAAAGTCATCTTGAAGAAGAAATAATATGTTATTAATTACTTAAAACATGTGTTGTTTTATTTCAGTTACGATATCAGAAGTGCTTGGTAGCCAGGCCGCCTTCTCAGAAAGTTCGACCACCTCCACCACCAGCAGACTCAGTGACCAGAAGAGTCACAACCAATGTAAAACGAGGGGTCTTATCCCTCATTGACACTTTGAAACAGAAACGCCCTGTCACCGAAACGCCATAGCTGCCCATGTGAAAGGACTCTGACATTTACCCGAAGATTGACTAGCTACACTAAAGAAAATGACTCCGCCATCTGACCTTCCATCCAGTTGCTGATGCTTTGTCTTCAGAGAATTTACCCTTAACCAAGCAGTGTTAGACAAGCATGTTCTCTCGTCTTGCCACCATCATGTGATATGAAAAGAAGCATGAATACTTTTTTTTGCTGTAAGTTACATCATGAGCAGTGGAAGGTCTTTTTCTTATTGTAAATATTGTGAACATTACTTCACTCACACACACACACACACACACACACACACACACACACAGAGAGAAGAATGTGGCCACACCCCTCCTAGTGAACTAATGCTGCATCCTTGGAGTGAATGATACCTGAGTTAGTTTCACTGTCTTCTTGGCTGGATCTGTCACAAGCAGCCTTTAAGTCCTACAGCACTTGGCCCTGTTTTCAACATTGGAGTAGGCACTGCATAGCAGATACCATTGAGTTGCTGTAAAAATAGGATGGCGAGTTTGTGCTTTTTCATAAAATTGAACCTGTTGGTTGACAAAATTGGCTGTTGGCATCAGTATAGAAACCAACTGGCAGCTTTCCCTGACAAGCTCTTTGACACATGGACACCATTTCATGTCTACAGCTGTTTGTGGGATGTTGGAAAAAAGTGAAACTTCAAAATTGATGAAAAACGAAATTTGAGGAATTAAAATCGAACAAAACATAGCCCTTCTTTTCAGATGGTTTTCAAACTGATTATTTTTAAAAGAGATTAACAAACTCATAATGCATTTTGGGTGGGACATATTACAAACTTCTGCCTTATATTGTATGGTGCAGCTAGAGAATTATAGTTCACTATGGCCATTCTCGACATAAACATTTAGATGAAATACTCATCAGCCTTTCATCCTTAGTTTGAGAACTGGCTGATAGGCGATTTGAAGTTGATGAGATGTCATTGATATTTCCATCATGCACGATTATTTTAGATTTCTACCACCAAGTTATTTTTGCTAGTCCATGTGCTAGAGGTAAACGTTCTGTTGGTATTCTGCATCCAGCTCAATCTCCCTCTGATGCTTTTTGCCCAGAAAGCTGTCTGTCCATCATGTATTGTCCATGGCAACAAACTACATTAGGTTGAACCTTTCCTTGAATTTATGTATTTAATATTAGAATTTGTTGGACTCAACTAGATATATTTTTAAATTTATATTTTTTCCATTTTACTTTGAAGATTTGAAATTTTCATATTTAAGCAAAGTCTACCTAGGAATAATGGACTATTTAACAAGTTTCCCAAAAATAGCATTTTCCTGCTCCTTTTTATGTAGATAAGAAACTTAGCTGTAAAGACATACAGATTTAGACTCTTGTTGACATTGTCGTTTTAAAAGGAAGTTGCTAAGGCGATCAATCTCAATATTAGTCTTGTTTACTTCTTTTTAATGTCAAAATTAACATTTACAACATCCAATTATAAAAGTAATGCTTTCTGTTTATACACTGCTATGTACTTGTAAAATGCTTTCCACATTCTTTCACATTTGAGCCTTATAAGGTAGAGAAGGTACTAAACACACTTGGGAAGTAAAAATATGAAGTACCAAGAGGCTAAAGCCACTGGCCTAAGATCTCACCAAAGTTCATGAGAGAACCAGGACTAGGACCCACGGCTCCCGACGCCCGTTCTTGCTGTGTTATACTGCCTCCATATCCGTCAGGAAGAGCCTTTCCAGAATGACTCTGGGCATATACTAAGAAGAGCAGGTATGGAAAGATCTATTGTCAGGCAATCTTAGAATTCCCTATACAAGTGGGAGAAAGATGTCCAAATTCCTTACGCAGTGGTATTAGTTCTGATGCCATTGCCCTCTCTGAGTCCAGGACTGTTTTCCTACAATGTGCCTCAAACGTGTTGTAGAGGACAGGATTCCACATTCACAGCCTGTTCCATCTACAAGATTTTCCAGAGATGACGTTACTTGTGGTAGAGACATTCCTAACTCATGGTACTTAGCCACCAGAGATCATGATGGAATGAGTGGGTGGCTTTTCTACCTGCCATTCCCTTGAATTCATGAGGGGTGGGGGGCAGGGGGACTGGAATTGTTTTCGCACCCTAATGTTACGACAAAAATGATGCTACTTTAGAAACGCAATCTATTTTTCACCAACTTATATACTATTTAACTAAAGTAACCAATGCCATCATAAGAAATTCCTGCATTAAGAAAATCCTTGCTGTGCCCTTCGAAAAGCTGTTCAAAAATCATTTACAGTGATCTTTCATCTTGGTCTCTGTAGTGAAACATTTTAGTGTCATAAACTTCAAAATTCTAAACAAATGATCCACTTTTATATTGGAAATCTCTACCAGAACCCCCTCTTCATTTTTTAAGGCATACATTTGCTTGTTTTCAAGATCAAGAATACTGAGCTAGCTTTAAGTAGCAAACTGATTTATATATGCAATTATAGGATACATTAAGATGAATGATAGCCTTTACATATTGAAAACTTTACTGCAGATGTGTTGTTTTGAAAATGGCATTGCATAGTAAATGCAAATTAATTTTGTAAAATTATGTTAAACAGTATGTTCAGACACTTTCTGCCATGGCCAAAAAGTATGTATGAAAGTATGTGTGTATTTGTCTGTGAAAGGATGCCAATGTTTTACCTGATATCTTAGTGACACTTCAGTTATCTATGCATTCTTTAGATCTGTGATTCGGTAAACAGGCAGCCATGTTCACGATGCCGTGTATGTCTTATCATATTTTTAATTAACCTGTTAAATACAGCTTAAAATATTTTTATTTTATTTATTCTATTTTTACTGAAATATACTGCATTATTGTGTTAATGTATTATCTTTCCTGGATATTATCTCCCAGTGTATCCAGATCTAAGTAATCTCAGTGAACTACACATGGCCTAAAAAGTGGTTTTGTAATGATTTGTAGTCACATTTCTATTGGGATATGTAGAAGAAAAGGCAAAATGCTTAAAGTTCCTTTTATTTTTTAAAAGCAGCTAGATAGACACAGACTTACCACCTCATATGTCTGCTCCTTGGCAGCGTCAAGGGGAATAGCCAACATGCCTATGGCTAAAAACTTTCCTTTGCAGACTAAAGCACTGCTTGGTGCTTCGTTTTTATACCCTTCACAACGTGTGATTTCATCTAAGAGATATATACATGTCCACATGCCCTTTGTTTCCACCTGGATAGAAGATCACTCACAGCTAATTAGGACCATTGTTTTTTGTTCATCTGTCTTGTTGCATGAAGGGACATTAGACCCATTTCCATTAAAATAAGTTCTTGGTGATAAACTGTGGCACTGCTACTTCTTTTTAAATCCACTTTATGATTTCAAGATGGACACTGGTAAGATGACTCGGCACAAGGCCATTGCCTGGAAGCTCCAGAGCTTTCCTCCTTTTGTACGGCCTGTTCATGTCCCAGGCATTGCAAAACAAACCCCAGATTT
Organism: Cacajao melanocephalus; assembly: GCA_963573385.1. NCBI lineage: Eukaryota > Metazoa > Chordata > Mammalia > Primates > Pitheciidae > Cacajao > Cacajao melanocephalus. The sequence continues at coordinate 49,625 of CAUYLG010024268.1, forward strand.
CATCACAACATGGCAAGCGTTTCCCTAACTGATGTTAGCACAATTTAACTAATAAGCTCATTCACTCTCTAGTTGGCCAGGCTTAACCTAACACAGGTCTAATATATGTGCTACACGGCCAGTAGAAAGTTTAATTTCAGCTTCAGGGCAAAGATACTCACCCTATGTCAATGCAAGCGGTCAGTCCCTGGCCTCTGGAGCAGCTTGCTTCCCCTGAAGGAACGCTTTGTTTTCCTTTATGCCCCCTTTCCTGTTGACGGCTTTTACACATTTAAATGTAATATTTGTTGTGAGAATAAATTTAGCTGCATAAAATGTTTGGCTCATTTATCTGACATCTTAGTCACATAAACAAGGAAGAGAAATAGAAATTTAGTGTCTCTAGTTATTCTTAAAACTTTTTAGAAATCACTTTAGTAATGGAATATTTTGCTTTAGTTAGTTACTACATATTTCTACCTGGTAAGAACTAGGAAGTAACTTTAAATTTTGAGTCATGACCCCGTACTTATTTGGTGATCAGGAAGGACAGCTGGTCTTCTGGACACAGAAGCCTATGTAGTCACCAGCTCGAGTCTTTTGTAAGTGTTCTAGGATTGTGATATTTCAGCACAAAGAAAGAAGCTTATCACTTCCTTTAAGAACCTGACTTCAAAGAATAAAGAATGGAGGTATATACACACTAAATCTAAAATGAAAGGTAACTAGAAAAATCAGTTGAATCTGGTTAGCTGAACTGTTAGGCACAGGAAGGCAGATAAATGGAAGTTAAAGCATGGCCCTGCTTTTTGCTCATCTTGCACTTCCGCAGGGGTTTCTCTCTAGGCAGTAACAAAGAACAAAATTTCATTATGGCTTCAGACGTTATAGAGTGGTAAATAATTTCAGATTACAGATATAAATTTGCTATTGGAGTATCTGAATTCCAGTAATTTCATTATTTAGAATTATTGTATAACACTTTTTTCTCTAAAAAGTCCAAGAATATAAAATGCCAAATGAAATACGTCAGCGTAGTCAGTATTCTCCTTCACTAGAATTTTCTCATATTGCTTTTTCTTTTTTCTTCAGAGTCTTACTCTGTTGCCCAGGCTGGAGTGCAATGGCATAATTTCGGCTCACCTCAACCTCTGCCTCCTGAGTTCAAATGATTCTCATGCCTCAGCCTCCGGAGTACCTGGGACTACAGGCGTGCACCACCACACCTGGCTAATGTATATATTTTTAGTAGAGATGGGGTTTCACCATGTTGGCCAGGCTGGTCTCAAACTCCTGACCTCAGGTGATCCTCCACCTCAGCCTTCCAAAGTACATGAGCCACCATGCCTGGCCTCATATTACTTTTATCCAAAGTACTTTTCCCTTTTCACTCTACCAAAGTATTTAAATAACTGCTCCTGTCCTTCATAGAAGATTCTCAAGAAAGAAAACTGCAGTGTAATTAATGAATGGTTTAATTCAGAATCTTCATATACTTGTAAAGAGAAAAATAATTTAGTGCCAAAATTCATGTTTGTTAGGAGATAATTTAAGTAGCAACAAATTGTGACTTCAATCACATGCTACTGTAGAGATTAGAAAATTAAACTATTCCACAACAATGAGACATCACAGAAAATACACTTGAAAATCAAAATCTCAGACCTGCTACTTCTGGACAATGGAATACTTTTCAGTCTGGTATGGGGAAGTCGGGGAAAGGATAAATGATTCTTGTGATACAATGGAATTCTTTACTGATTGATTATTTTTACGATGTTAAGCTGCACTGCCCTCCTTGAGGCATGGACTACTCTAACGCAGACAGAAATCTTGGTGGGATAAGAGGATGAGCCACACGCTATAATTTTACGGCAAGAAGATGATAGTATATGATTTTCAAAATAAGATGAGCATTTTATATCTTAAGAGTGATAATTTTCATGTGAATAATTCTTTGGGGATTTAAAATATAAGCCTGGTTCAAGTACAAAAAGTCTTGTTTCCTTCATTGACACTTTTTTTTTTATTTAGGCAAGGTCTCACTCTTGCCCAGGCTGGAGTGCAGTGGTGCAATCTTGGCTCACTGCAACCTGCGCCTCCTGGACTCAAGCGATCCTCCTACCTCTTCCTCCTAAGTAGCTGGGACTACAGGCATGTCCCACCACACCCAGCAAATTTTTGTATTTTTTGTAGGGATGGGGTTATAGGGTTTTGCCATGTTGCCCAGCCTGGTCTGGGACTTCTGGGCTCACGTGGTCTGTCCCTCTCAGCCTCCCAAATGGCTATTACAGACATGAGCCACTGCACCCAGCCCACTGACACGTTTTACTGGTAAATGTAAATCTAAGCTAAAAGAAAATTTATTACCGCTATTAAAAAATTCACCATTCTTTTTTAATCCTCACTTTAAAAAGTAAAAATAGAATATCAGAGCTGAAATAGACCTAAATATTCATCTTGAGGATAATATTCTAAAAATCATGCCACCTGAATTGAGCAGTTAGGAATTCATTACATTTCTATACAACTGAATTGCAAAAATAAAACTATAAATAATTCAAACTATGAATATGTCTAAATTTTTTTAAACAATAAGATATATAGTTGTATCTTATTCTATTTAATGACAATTTCTGTTGCCATGATAAAAAAATCAGACCCAGAAATGATATATCAATTTTTGGTAGGCAATTGATAATAGTCAAGATGAATTGAAATTTAATTAACATAGTGCTACAATATATTTTAATTGTGCATCAGAAATGATTTACCAAAGTTTGATGATTCCTGTGTGGTATTTGAAATGACTTGTAGATTTTGTTGTGTTGCCTGATCTTTGAATAGAATCAGAAATTTATGGGTTTCTTCAACAATAGGTATCACTTGGGTTCAATAGTTTTGCCTCTTCTTCTGAATTAATATTTAGATGGAAATAATTTACTCACAGTCTTTTTTATAACAGTCCTTGGTTTAAAATATAGGAAGGGAGAGATGATTGTGTCCAGTCTATTCAGGATCCCGGAAGCTCCCCCAGTGAGAGACACCTCACTGTGAAAGGACCTCTGAGCTACACACACCTGGCACTTGGGAATTTCCTGCGCTTCCTACTTAACCTCAGTCACGTTACAAAAATTCATGTCATTCCCTGTTCAAAGAATAGCTTGATATTTTAAGAAAAAAATCACCCTTGATCGTGATTGAGAAAGTCGCAACTACAACTGCGTGGATGCTGAAGAGCAGTCTCAGCTGGCGGTAGATGCCGGGATCGTTTGCGTTTCGACTTTCTAATGAGCTGCCTGCTGAAGGCAACCAGTGTTTCCTTCCCTGCAGGAGAAACTTGCAGCTTTAAGTCCAGCCTGAAAGTTCACAGCAGTGAGACAAGTTCTGGCGGCTGACACTAAGTCTCTCACTGGATCTTCTCAAACAGAGCAGCCCTGATCCGTTGAAGTCTCTGAATTCTGCTTCGCTGACTCCTACGTTACTGTTTCTCGCTTGTCTGAATTTTCTGAAAGTAATATCACACTTAGAAGATTCCTAAGTGACCAAAAGAATGAGTACTTTGTGTAGAGATGTGGAACCTTCAAAATACTAGACTTTGAAAAAAAATCAACTGCTCTTTGGCCCATATGAAAAACGCTAGACTGTCAAAGCCACGGCCGCGGAGGCCTGAGTAGGGAGGAAGGTGTGTCGTCTTTAGGCTTCTCCCCTTTCCTGGCTAGTGAGGGTGTGGGGAGGCAGGTGGGCACCAGTGCCTTGGGTGCAACCCAATGACAGTAAAAATGTTGAGTTGGCATCTGAGATCTGATCCCTTGGGGACTTGAAAATGGCATAAACACTGGAGGCAGAACAATCTCAACGGGTTTCAAAGCAACCATTCTGTCTTCTGGCCGAGGTCTCATGAAGTGTGCCTGCCGTTCACGCGGTCTAGAGGGACACGTGCTCTTCATAAATGTAGGCACTGTAGGATGGGGGGCCAGCTTGTTGGGTTTTCTGGTCTGTGAGGAAGCCCCTACTTGAGCAGTATTCTTCTGTGGGAGAGGTGGTTTTGTTAAAGTCTCTGATAGATTAGCACTGGCTTTAGTTTCTCGATTCAGGAACTCTGCAATTTTCATTTGGATGCCATTATCAGTAGTGGCAGCTTTTGTCAATGATGTTTTTGATTTTTTCTTCTTCTTGTCCCGTTTTGATGATTTACCCAGCTCAATCCCCTCCAGCAGACCCTTGGCTGCAGCTCGGGCCAAAACATCTTTCACAGACACTGTCTCAGAAGGGTCCCGCTGCAATTAAAGAAGTACTTACTAAATGTGAGAATTAGCTATTATTGTGTCTCTTGCAAGTATTTATCAATGTGTCAGTAAAAGTAAAAAGACTCTCTTTATTATACTAAGAGAAATAAGAAATGGTTTTTAGGCCTTAATCTCATAAGCCTCAGCAAATGCCTTTTTTCTCCCCCTTAGTGACTGTCTTTTAACAGCACTTTTTTTAAAAAAACTTAAAAACTTCCCCATTCATGAACCTGATAACTGACAGAAAAAAAGAATCACACAGCTCTTTTTTTTTTTTTAAGGCGGAGTCTCACTTTGTTACCTAGGCTGGAGTGCAGTGGTGCGATCTCGGCCCACTGCAACCTCCACCTCCTGAGTTCAAGTGATTCTCCTGCCTTAGCTTCCTGAGTAGCTGGGATTACAGGTGCATGCCACCACACCTAGCTGATTTTTGTATTTTTAGTAGAGACACAGTTTCACCATGTTGGCCAGGCTGGCCTCAAACTCCTGACCTCAGGTGATCCACCTGTCTCGGCCTCCCTAAGTGCTGGGATTACAGGCATCAGCCCCCCACGCCCAGCTGCTTGTTTCTTACGTGTGAGGGAAGATGTACTAGATGCTGATAAAATGCTTGGAGAGGTCGGGGGTGGCAGCCAGGCAGAAGAGGAACACTAGGGGGCAGTATAAAGAACAGAGCTCATCTGCCACACAGCAGTCATTCTTGCTTCTGTCCTTTAGCTGTTTATAAAATGCAAACACATCCTTACAGAATATGCACAGTTCCTGGCTTCCGCTTATGAGGCTTTGTAGTTTCTTAATTCCAAAGTATGACATGGATTAGGATTTTTTTACCTTACCTCCCTTGTTAAAATAGAAATAAAACAACCATTGGTAATTTCAGATGGTTCTATTCTGAAAAATTTATCAGTAGACAGTTGAATTTCCTTTAAGGAGCACAGTGGAAGAACGGGAGGGCTGAGCCTGCAGTAGACAGGAACAAGCATTCAACAGTTAGAATGGCCTCTTTGCCAAGAGAGAAAGAAAGTAAATTGCAGCTAAATTTTTTTTCTAGTATATTTTACCAATCATTTAAATAGAAATTATAATCAAGAATAAAATTTTGAAGCAGTCTTTCTCTAAATACTAATAAGTTAAAAGCTCTAATATTTTATATTAGTTCATAATTTATTATAAATCCCAGATTCTCCATCTTTAACCAGCTATGCCAAGAATAATAAATGTTTAATGAACTAAAAACTTACCTTCCCAAAATTTCTAATATATTAGTAAAAGGTTTTCATTATCAAAGCAGGTAAATATGTATGGTAATCACAAAGTTACTGAAAATTTCTTGTATTTCTACCATTTTCAAAATACAAAGAAGAAAACATCTTCTTTTGGTTACCTTTTGCATAATCACAATATAAAAATATAACCTATCACTTTAATTACATTCTTCTTCCTAGTCACTTTTTGAGGATTAATAGATGAGTCACATAGTGTTCAAGAAAGTACATAACAAAGATTTTGTGTCAGAAAAATCTTGAATCACTAATAGGTTTAAAATGAAATTTTGGTTTTTATGTTTAATATTGAATGTATCATTTATTAGTAAGTGGTTCATTCATGAATAAATGATTCTATTTCTAACCTTTTATTATTAAACTATTTTTAATAAGTCAAAGCAATCAAACACTATTCTATATTAATTAAACCATCAGGAAATTTTTTATCAATCATTGTGTCCTGGCTGGGTGTGGTGGCTCATGCCTGTAATCCCAGCACTTTGGGAGGCTGAGGCAGGCAGATCACTTCAGGCCAGGAGTTCAAGACCAGCCTGGCCAACATAGTGAAACCCCATCTCTATTAAAAATACAAAAATTCAGCCGGGTGTGGTGGCTCACACCTGTAATCCCAGCATTTTGGGATGCCAAGGCAGATGGATGGATCACCTGTGGTCAGGAGTTTGAGACCAGCTTGACTAACATTATGAAACCCTTTCTCTGCTAAAAATACAAAAAATCTGCCAGGTGTTGTGGCAGACACCTGTAATTCCAGATACCTGGGAGGCTATGGCAGGAGAATCACTTGAATCTGGGAGGTTCAAGCCAAGATTGCACCATTGCACTCTGGCCTGGGTGACAAGAATGAAATTCTGGCTCAGGAAAAAAAAAAAAAAAGCCAGGTGCTGTGGTGGGCAGCTTTAATCTCAGCTATGTAAGAGTATGAGGCAGGAAAATCACTTGAACCCAGGAGGTGGAGGTTGCAGTTAGCTAAGATCACACCACTATACTCCAGCCTGGGTGACAGAGCGAGATTTCATCTCAAAATATTAATAATAGTGTCCATGTGATGCAGCTACAAGCCAAAGAACACCGAGGATGGCCAGCAACCATCACAGGCTGGGAGAGAGCAGGGGACAGCCCTCTCCAGCACAGGCCCCAGGAGGAATCCCCCCTGCCAGCACCTTGCCAATGCTTTGGTTTAGGACTCCCAGCCTCTGGAACTATGAGAGAATAAAAGTGTTGTTATAGGCCACCAAGTTTGGGAGAATTTCTTTCAGCAGCCCAGGAAACTAACACACATGGCAAATGGGATTTTGCAGGTGTAGGATAGGTCCCACGTTAGTTACCCTTAAGATATGGATATTACCTGGATGGATCTGACCTAACCACATGACCTTTGAAATCAGGGTCTAGAGGTCAGAGATGGAAGGTCAGAGATTCAAAACACAAGATGCTATGACAGCTACTGCAGGTGAAGAGACTGGGGGAGCCTTGGGACAAGGAATGCAAGTGGCCTCTAGGAGTGGAGAGCAGTCGGGTGACAGCCGACAAGGAGAGGAGGACCTCAGTCTTGCAAACACAAGCATGGGTTTGGAAACAGACTGTTCCCAGAGCCTCCAGAGAATTCAGCCTAGCTCATATGCTGAGCAGGGAACCTGGCTGTGCCATGCCAGACATATCTGACTTATGTGAACTCATTAATAGGTGTTTTTAGCCACTAAGTTTCAGGTAATTTCTTAGACATGGAAAATGAACATACAATGGCTTGCCCTATGTGAGGAAGCAATGCCAGGCTGCAGATGGTAGGCAGTGGAAGACGGAGCAAAAGGACAGAGAAGTGAGCTTGCTGCCATGGATAACACCATGAAGGCTGGAAAACCCACCAGAGGACTATGTTGAGAGGAAGGTTCCAAAAGTACACCCACTGTCAAGCAGCATGGAATGCCCTTGTGAGAGGCACTAGTGGCTTTCCTCTGCAGCCCACGGCTGAGAGTAGGGGATGCTGTAACAGAAATAGGCTCACTGACAGCAATGAAAATAATAGGATCCTGAAACAACAGAGATCAGGCGAGCAAATTAGCCATCAGAAGCCAGGCATATGCACATATTGATGATCATATGAGTACTAGGACCAGAGTAGCAATCTAATCACTCTCACGCACTGCTCACCTTCCTGCCCTCCACCCTTACTAGGAAACAGAAAATCAAAACACAACCTGGACCTCAAGCTCAAAGACTGTTCACTATTAGAAAAGATTAAATGTAAATCACCACACATTAAAGTGTCAGATGAGAACATCTGATCATATCATTAAATGCTGCAAAGGCTTTTCACAAATCTAGGCAACCATTAGTGATTCTGAAAACCTTATTGTGCTATTGGCTTAAGTATAGACATATAAATCAATGGATAGAATGAGAATCCAGAAATAAGCCCATACATTTATGATTAGTGGGTTTTCTATTTTCTTTCTTTTGTTTTTAGACAGGTTCTTGCTCTATCTCCCAATCACAGCTCACTACAGCCTTGACCTGAGTAGCTCAGCCTTCTGAGTAGCTGGGACTACAGGTGGGCACCTCCACACCTGGCTGAATTTTTGTGGAGATGGGGTCTATGTTGCCCAGGCTGGGATTAACTGATTTTCAACAAGGGTGCCAAGAACATTCAGTAGGAAAGAATAATCTTTTCCACAAATGTTGCTGGGAGAACTGGATAGCCACATGCAAAAGAAAGAAGTTGGACCCCTAACTCAAATCATATACAAAAATTAGTAGTGATTGTTGTACACTTCATGAATGTATTAATATTTTAAGAGCACAGAATTGTACACTTTAAAATGGTGAATTGCATAGTATGTGAATTATATCTCAAAAGGCCTATTAAAATAGGAATAGTTACCTATACTTAATGTATATCTATAACATATGCACACACATCCATGTGGTTGATATTCAGCTGGTACACGCTGGTGTGGCTGTATCAGCAGTAAAAATATCTAAATTTCTGGGCTTATGCCTATTTGCTGCCCCAGCTCTCTGAGTGCCCCTCCAGACCATCATATAATAAAAAAGGGACCAAGAGGTTACACCTAGCTCATCAAGGGACCACCAGGGCCCTGCTTCATCCCCTTAATGGGCTATTTTAGGACTTAGAAGTGGTGAGATACAGAAAGAAAATTGTTAACCATTTCGTTATGCATCTTTGGATTATGGGTGGGGCTTCTGTAATAAAAAATAAAATTTGAGAAGAAAACCACTTAAAACTATAGTAGTTATAGCGTTGTCATATTAGTATAGAAATAGCCAAACATCAATGGAATAGAATTACAGATCCACACAGAAGTATATATAGGCTTAAAACATTCTTTTTTTTTTTTTTTTTTTGAGATGGAGTCTCACTCTGTTGCCCAGGCTGGAATGCAGTGGCATGATCTTGACTCACTGCAGCCTCTGCCTCCTGGGATCAAGCAATTATCCTGCCTCAGCCTCCCAAGTAGCTGGGACCACAGACGCATGCTGCCACACCTGGCTAATTTTTGTATTTTTAGTAGAGACAGGGTTTCACCACGTTGGCCAGGATGGTCTTGATCTCACCTCATGATCCGCCTGCCTCAGCCTCCCAAAGTGCTGGGATTACAGGCTAAAGTGTATTTTTAAAAGATGGCATTTTAAATCAACAGGGAACAGGGGTCAAGGAAAGATTATTTGGGGAAAAAATAAACCTTGATCCATACTTGACTCTTTTACCAAAATAAACAGCAGAAAAATCAATTATTTAAATATAAAAAAGATGACATTATAAAAGTACTAAAAGCATTCATAAGCTAGGAATTCACGTAACACAAAATGTAGAATCCATAAGGAAAACATTGAGACAAATGTCTACACAGAAATTGCTGTAAAGCAATTACTTTCTCTTTTCTTTCTTCTTTTTTTTTTAGACAGAGTTTCACTCTGTCACCCAGGCTGGAGTGCAGGGCAGTGACTCAATCTCGGCTCACCACAGCCTCGACCTCTCGGGCTCAAGCAATCTTCCCACCTCAACCTCCTGAGTAGCTGGGACTACAGGAGAGCACCACCACACCTGGCCAATTTTTATATTTTTTTTGTAGAGATGGGGTTTCACCATGTTGCCCAGGCCGGTCTTGAAAACCTGAGCTCAAATGATCTACCCACCTCAGCCTCCCAAAGTGCTGGGATTATATGCATGAGCCACCATGCTCAACCTATAAAGCAAATTTTTAATTCAAGTTTTTATTTAAAAATAAAAAGTTAAACAATTTGAAAAATATCTGTAATTCATATGAAAACAGCAACTCTTCATAATATATAAGACATGTGAAGAGAAAAAAAGAAAAATCCCATTGAAAAAAGTGGGAAAGTTGATGAACATGCAATTTATAAATAAATAACAACAACTGAAAATTATTGTACATTTATTATATGCCAGATACTGTTCATATGTTAATATATTTAATCTCCACAAGGATCTAATGACTAGATAATATCATTAACTGTATTTCACAGCCACCTCTCCATTCACAATACCCTTCTCCCACTTAACAAAAAACGTGTAAATGTCACTGCCTTGTTATGGTCCATTGTCCTGAGATGTTAACATCTCCAGGGTGCTAACAAAGGGACAACTCAAGAATGTGGCCCTCTTCTCCCAGGGCATGCAGAGTTTAGGTAAGAAATCTTTAAGAGGGTATCAAACTCAGCAAACCTCACTTCCTTCCTCCTTTGTTCCCTCCCTTTCTCCCTTCCTCTCTCTCCTACACTGGCTTCCTCCCTCCCTCCCTTTCCCTTTATTTCTATATATCAATCTTAGAATTCAAATTCAGAAGAAAATCAAAAGAGAATATTAATGTTTATTTGAATTAAAGTCAGACTTTTTCTGACAAGGTAAATTTGGTTTTGACAATGAGAATTAGTTATGTAAAATAGGTAACAAATTTAACATTTTCCCATAAATCAAATAAGATAAATAAATCTGCAGGTCCAAACATTTAACAGAAATATACTTAAAACAAATATGTAATATAATATTCCAGAAATACTATATTTTGCAGCAATTTAAACTTATGATGTAAATGTTAGACATTAAAATAAAGAACAAAATACATAGTTATTCAAAAATGTTTAGGGGCCAGGCACGGTGGCTCATGCCTGTAATCTTAGTACTTTGGGAGGCTGAGGTGGGTGGATCACTTGAGGTCAGGAGTTTAAGACCAGGCTAGCCAACATGGTAAAACGGTCTCTACAAAAAAATACAAAAATTAGCCAGGTTTGGTGGTGCGCTCCTATAGTCCCCTATTAAAAATACAAAAATTAGCCGGGCGTGGTGGCATGTGCCTGTAATCCCAGCTACTTGGGAGGCTGAGGCAAGAGAAAGGCTTGAACCTGGGAGGCGGAGGTGGCAGTGAGTTGAGATCACACCACTGTACTCCAGCCTGGGCAAAAGAACAAGACTCCACCTCAAAAAAAAAAAATTTTCAGGATTGTTTGAGCAAAAATGTTTGACAACCACTGCTCTAGAATCCCCTCTTTTAACCATCACACTACACTGACTAGTCAGTAAACAGGAAGCAGGCTCAACCTCAGTAACAGAGAAATGAAAATAACAATCAGTAAAATCTCATGTTTTCATCTCACAGGTGAGTAAGATTTTGAGTCTGATGAAGCTCAGCATTTGTGAAGCTGTGGGAAAACAGGTTTATAAGAGTGAATGTTTTGGTAGTAATTTGACAATACCAATTAAAACTTAAAATATGCACATTCTATGGTGGTGGAAAAATCTAGAAGACTATAAATCTAATTGTTAAGAATAATTATTAATAAGAGGATGGGATTTGGAAAAAGGCTTTCTTTTTAAGTTAGTACTTCTGTAATGCGAAATTTTTACAATAGGGGACCAAAAAGTGTACAAATTTGCAAATTTCATCATGACAGCTAAAGTCCAAAATGAGCTGAATATTTCTGGGATATTAAAAAGAAATACAAGCAACAGGTAGGCGACGAGATTAAACGACATGTAATATTGCTTTCAACTCTAAATTCTACCACTTTAGGGTAACAGGAAGTGATTCTTAGAGGCTATCTAGTATACTTCCCTGGGAAATGCATAATTTGACAACATCCCCAACAAGTCATTATAACCCTCTTCAATATATACTCTCCAACTTGAGCTCAAATCTCAAACCAATCTAGAATTATGGATTCTGTCTTTATATTTAAACTTGTGCCTTTTATGCCATATTATAGATTAATCATTAATCATGGCTTGCCTGAAATAAAATCAATATTCTTCCATGTTTGCCATATCACATTCTTTTTTAAAAAAACACACAGGGTTTTACCATGTTGCCCAGGCTGGTCTTGAACACCTGAGGTCAAGCAAGCTATGTGCCTGGCTTGGCCTTTCAAAGTGCTGAGATTACAGGTGTGAGCCACCATGCCGGGCCAGCCATATCATATTCCTAAAAATCTTATTCCTAGCAAATCAAGAGGTACACATTCCACATTCACCAATTTGATTGCATACCTTCAATAATACCCTTTGCCACTGGATGATGATTTAGCTAACGCTATCTTGAGGAGCTCTCAGAACATGAGGTTGGCTCTCAGCTACCAAAAGGAGCTACTAAATAAGGAAAGTCAGCAAGAAAGAAAATAGAGGCGTGATTAATATGTCCACTTGTGAAATGGGCAAAGGAAAAATATCACTTTAAAGGGAGGGAGCAGACAATATGCATATTAAGAATTAGAAAAGCCATGTGTGCTGGCTCACTCACGCCTGTAATCCCAGCACTTTGGGAGGCCGAGGCAGGCAGATCACTTGAGGCCAGCAGTTCGGGACCAGCCTGGGCAACATAGTGAAACCTCATCTCTACTAAAAATACAAAAATTAGCTGGGCATGGTGGTGTGCGCCTGTAATCTCAGCTACTGGGGAGGCTAAGGCATGAGAATCGCTTGAACCCGGGAGGGGGAGGTGGCAGTGAGCAGAGATCATGCCATTGCACTCCAGCCTGAGCAACAGAATGAGACTCCATCTTAAAAACAAAAATTAGAAGAGAGGTTCACGACAGAAGAGATAAGTAAAAAAATCAAAGTGAGGTTTAAAATAATCTTATTCATTGTCATGACCTTAAAGAACTAATTAGTGTCATCTATTCCTGAGATCTACACCTTATCTTGATGTCCACAGTTCACGCTGCAGTCTTAATGCTCTTTCTCTCTACCTCTAGTTTATTATAGCATTTTCTCCAGACGCTATTACAATTCTCTGGGTTATATCCTGGTGGGTACTAAAGGCTAAAAGGACTTAATAAATGTTTACTCTTTCAGAAAATAAACCAAATGTTCTATTTGCTAAGAATATTTTATATACTTTTTATTATATTAAGGCACGCATGTATCTTAAATGGGGACAAGAAATTTGGACCCATTTATCCAGAAATCAATTAAGTCAAAACCAAAATGCCTTTAGCTTTAATACTAACAACAAAAACATAGATGTCCATGACAGGTGTTAAATAAACAAAAAATAACAAAAACAAAAGAGTCTTTTGATATATAAGAAAATGCTCAGGCCGGGTGTGGTGGCTCACATCTGTAATCCCAGCACCTCGGGAGGCAGAGGCAGGTGGATAACCTGAGGTCAGGAGTTCGAGACCAGCCTGACCAACATGGAGAAACCCCGTCTCTATTAAAACAATAATAATAACAAAGAAAAGAAAAGAAAAAAAGAAAAAAGAAAATGCTCATGCGAAGCTGTTGAAAAGGGCTCTATAGGTCCCGGCACAGTGGCTCATGCCTGTAATCCCAGCACTTTAGGAGGCTGAGGTGGGTGGATCACTTGAGGTCAGGAGTTTGAGATCGGCCTGGCCAACATGGTGAAACCCCCTCTCTACTAAAAATGCAAAAATTATCCAGGTGTGGTGGCACATGCCTGTAATCCCAGCTACTTGGGAGGCAGAGGCAGGAGAATTGTTCAAACCCGGGAGGCAGAGGTTGCAGTGAGCCGAGATCATGCCACTGCACTCCAGTATGGATGACAGAGTGAGACTCCATCTCAAAAAAAAAAAAGAAAAAGAAAAAGGCCCTATGGAATCTATGTTAAATTTGTAAGAAGTTAGGCTATTTTATCATACTAAAGTATAATTTTAAAAACTAGAATGTCTTTATACGACTTAGAAAATCATATTTTTCATTTAAAAAATATTTGTTTAAGTTTAGAATAATGCTTCCTTTTCTTACCTATAAGGCTGTACTTTATTCCCAAGGTCTTGAAATTCCAGTGCTTTCTTAACAACAGCTTCATTTTCTTCTGGATAAACTGAACATGTGCAGTAAACAACTGCTTGAGCTTTAGTAACTATATTAGAAGAAGATGCAATGACTATAACAACCCCATTACAATCCTATACAAATGTGCTATGTCGCCAAACATCTATTTGATACTAATACCACATGGTTTTGATGAGAATGATTTCCCCAGATGCTTGAATGGCTCTCCTTTAAAGCAAAAGCTTGTCTTAGAAATTTAGTCTGTGGCCAGGAAGTAAAGTCAACCTAACTGGATTGTATGGAAGTTGAAAATTCAATAAAAAATGAGGCCAACTTAGTTATAAACACAAAGAAATAAATCCTGCAGGTTACCATGAACTTGGTATTTCCAGCCATTCTTCTATATGCAATAGTGCCTAAATAGTTTAGCGGACTCTAGAAACAGACAGATTTAGATGTGAATCCCAATTCTGTCACTTACTGATCTATGAACCTGGGCAAATTACTTAAAGTCTTACATTTTTCATCTGTAAAGTGAGGTAATACTACCACCTGCAATTCACTCATTGATTCATACTTATTCAGCACCTACCAGCTGCCACGCAGGCACTGTTCTAGGCTTTGGGCTACATCAGTGAACAACACAAACCAAAATCTATGCCCCTGTGGAGCTTACTTTCTAGTAGAGGAGAAAGACAATAAGACAGAGATAAATATAAAAAACTATATAGTACTGTTAGGTGATTAATGCTATGGAGAAAAGCAGAGCACAGGTGAGGGATAGAGAGTTCCTGGAGAAATACTGTGAAATACAGCAGTGAGAGAAAGCATTGTGGAGATGGCAAACTGTGGGTAGACTAAGGAACCAGCCACAGAGCTATTTAGAGAAAGCATTCTAAAGTAAAGGAACAGCAAGGGTAAAGGCCTGAAGTCAACATGGTGCTGGGATGTTCAAGGAAAGTGAAGGGGTTGGATCAGAGCAGAGGGAATGAGGAGAGTAGTGAGAGTCAAGGTCAAAAAGCACGGTCTGGGCATCAGATAGTATAGGGACTCGTGGGCCACTAGAAGGACTTCGATTTTTTTACTCGGGTTATGATGGGAAACAACATGTTTTAACAAGATCACTCCAATTGCTGTGTTCAGAATAGACTGTAGAGGGTGGAGCAGAGGCTGGTAGAGAAATTAGGTCATTACAGTAATCCAAGTGTGAGGTGATGTTGGTTTGGACATCGTGGTAGTGGTGGAGGTAGCTAAATATATTCTGGATATAAGTTGAATATAGAACCTAGCTCATACACTGACAGACTGGCTGTGGGTATGAAAGAGAAATCATGGATAATGCTAACGTTTTTAGCCTAAGTGAGTAGAAAACTAAAATTATCATTAACTGAAATGGCGGTACTCCAGGAGGAACAGGTATGGCGGGAGGAAGATCAGGGCTTCCATCTTGAACATGTCAGCTTTGAGATGCCTGAGTCCCTAAGTGGAGATGTCAAGAAGGCAGCTGGAGATACAAGCTTAGAGTTTCAAGAGGAAGTTTAGACTGGAAATATAGATGTGGGAGTCACATAGAGGTGTTTAAAATGAGACTGGGCAAAATCGCCAAGGGAGTAAGTATAGCCAGAAAAAAGATCCAAAGCATAGACTGTGCACACTCCCATGTTAAATAGGGTGTTGAGACAGAGAGGGCCCAGTAAGGGAGACTGAGAAGGAGAAGCCAGAGAGAAGGCCTGGAAGGTGGTGTGCTACAAGACAAGTGACGTAAGTGTGTGAAGGGAGAGAAAGTGACCACTTATGTCAACTGCCACAGACAGACCAAGGTAGACAAGGGCTGGGAACTGACGCCACAGCATGGGGCTCACTGGTGATCCTCACAGGACCGTTTCAGTTTAGTGGCAGGAGTGAACGTGTGATGGTAAGAGGCTCAAAAAAGGAGGAGAGGAAAGACTGACACACTGTTCCCAGGGGAAAGGCAAGTTACAGGAATTTTTTACAAAGGGGGAAGACATTCAAAGAAGTTAAAATAGAGGGAATTTTTGTGGATAAGGGACTAGAAATTCTAGAGGGCACAGAGTGAGAGATGTGGACAAACGGTTATGAAGAGAGTTATGGAGACCAGAGTATAGCAGATGAGGAATGACCTGGAGTCGGGGCTTCCTGAGTTAATTGTCATTCATAGGTATAAAGGATATAAGGACACATGTTTCTTATGATTTGATTTACTTGTATTCTTTTTAGAGGTGGGGTCTTGCTCTTTTGCCCAGGCTGGAGTGCAGTGAGGTGATCATGGCTCACTGCAGCCTCCAACTTCTAGGCTCAAGCAATCCTCCCACCTCATCCTCTAGAGTAGCCTACATGCCCCGATACCTAGATAACTAACTTTTTTTATTTTTTGTAGAGGCAGGGGCTCACTATGTTGTCCAGGTTGGTCTCAAACTCCTGGCCTCAAGTGATCCTCCCATGTTGGCCTCCCAAAGCACTGTGATTTCAGACATGAGCCACCATGCCCAGCCCACTAATAATATTTTTTTGTTGAGACCAAGTCTCACTCTGTCACCCAGGCTGGAGTGCAGTGGTGCAATCTCGGCTCACTACAACAAGTGATTCTCATATCTCAGCCTCCCAAGTAGCTGGGACTACAGGCATGTGCCAACATGCCCGGCTAATGTTCGTATTTTAAGTAGAGGTGGGTTTTCACCATGTTGTCCAGTCTGGCCTCAAGTGATCTGCCCAGCTTGGTTTCCCAACATACTGGGATTACAGGCATGAGCTACTGTGCCTGGCCCCAACTTATGACTTTAAAGTAGAGAGTAGTGGCAAGGCTGTGAGTCTTAGAGGATAAGGGAATTAGGGGTGCCCGGGCCCCCTTGTTGCTCTGGTCAAAGACAGCATGGAAGCTAAGGAAGAAGACTTGGTGATTATAAAATAAAATTATATATATATATAAAGTAAGTAGCAGGTGCCTGGCATATAAGTAATCAATAAGTGCTTAAATATTTAAAAAATTATTTTCACAACAAGAGGACTGAGCACAGTTATCTTTCGTTTTTTTAATTTTTTATTTTTACTTGTTTTTACTCTAATCCCATGACAGATTACATAATTATCTTTCATGTGGTTCATTTCGAATGGGGCTTTTAGTCAGTTCTATCAAAATTTACAGTCAAACCCCTGATTACACACTTAACTACCTAAGATAGTATGGTCTTATGGGAAAATTAAATACAACTTGTTTTGACTTACAGTATGTCTTCCAGTAATATTATCTGCCATAATCTCAAGAGTTGCCAATTTTATGTTCATTTGGCATCATAAAAGAGCGTATGTTATTAAAATCCCTTTGCTTTTCAGATTCTTTCTGAAGCTTTTTTAAGCTTTAAATATCCAATTAAAATGCATCAAGTGAAAGGTTTATTATTTACCAAATTCCTGATCTTCCCATCAACTCATTTCCTAGATCATATTCATATCATGTTCAAATGAATATCTATTAGCAATATAAACTAAAAGAAAAGGCCTCCTCTGTGCTTTCTTTTACTTATTTATTTTTAGCTTTTACTCCCAGCAAGCTGTGACCTCCGTGATTTCTATTAGGCCTTATTTCTACCTCATGTGCGTTTATGTATTTATTTACTGAATGATCTATACCCATAGATATATACCTATAATATGGATGGGGTCTATGCCCATATCCATTTATCTTTAAGCCTTTGCAGGTCAGGATTTGCTAACACTGAAACAACTTACATACAGCTTAATGCCCTTCCCAAAGTAGGTACTTTATAAATATATACTGAATTAGTAAAAGCTTATTAATTTCTCAGAGACATCTAGATTACTGTGTGCATATGTGGAAAGGTAGTGGTACTCAAAATCTAAATGAAGTGATTAAAGCAATGATACCAATTACTCAAAGTGCCACCTTGTTACTCAGACTTCAAATCAAGAGATCTAGGCTTTATCTGCAATTGCACCTCTGTTCTCTACTTAGCACTAAGAGAAATAAGAGTTTGACAAAAATTTGGACTGTAGAAGAGATGTTAGGGGTAGGCACAATGACAACAGAAAGACTACATCAAGTAAGAAATCAAAGAGAAGAAACAAGGAAGCTGAAACTACAATTGTAAATGCACATAATTATTTCACTTCAGCATTACAAAATTGGTAAATTATGCTTGCTAACCTGTTTATTATAGTAAAACATATATTCTAAAAACAGATTAAATTGGTAAAGATAAATATTTTGTTATTTGAAGACAGTAAGACTGATGTTCTGGAAAATTTGCTCATGGTTCACACTTCATTGCTTCATTATAATAGACTGTGAAAGACTAATATTTCTAAAATGTACAACATATTTTAACAAAATGGTGACCTTGACAAACTTACATTTCATTGCATGTGTTAGCTGTTCATACTGCTGTTGAGCAAGAATGTGAAGTTTATCCTCCGATATGCCTCCTTGAGAGTGATCTTTAAGGAATTCTGTATCTGAATTTTAAAAAGAAATGCTTTTAAATATAGCACCATTAAAAACTTTTTAGATTTTGTTATCATCACAAGTTTTCAGTCATTTTGCCTACCAATAAAAGTTTTTCATGGAAAATACCTATTAAAACTAAATAGATGATATTAAAATGTTGACTTAAAAATTAGAATAATAAAGTTAATTCTGTTTCACTTTATTATTGCTTTTCAAAAAGAATATTGAAAATATTTAATATTATTTTTCTCCAAGTTCCCATGAGATAGTCATCCAAGTAGTCATTTAAGTCATTTAGATACAGAAGAGAAAACACAATCAGTCTAGAGACTAATATTGGAAAGAGAAAATAAGGTTTATTTTCCAAAATAAAAACTAATGGGCTATAGTCAGATCTGGGAACACACAAAGATACAGTTTAAAATACAAACTTTCCAAAAGAAACCTTGGAAGAAAAAATTCAGAAAAGCAAATGTATGCCTTCATAACAGATGAAGCAATAATGTCTTACAATTTTTAATTTTTGAAAAATAATGTAAACATATTTATTGATAATATTAATGAAGATATACTGAATGCTACTTTATGTAGATTATTTTAATGACTCCTTGAAGCATCACTATCCCTGTTAACACTGAGATAATTGTTTAAACATACATTAAACAACTTATCTAAGGTTATATAGCTACTAAGTGGACAGCCAGGATTCTAACTCAGAAATCTGACCAGAGCGCCCCAACTTCTAAACTCTGTATTCAACTGGCTCTCTAGAACTCCCTAGAGTAGAGCAGCCAATTATTTATACCATGTATGTGGCTGTTGCCCATTCCAGTAATATCACTAAAGGTTAAACTCCATTTATTCCCAATTTAGTTTAACATTTCATGGGGGGTTTTTTGTTTGTTTGTTTTTTGTTATTGTTGCTGTTGCTGTTTTTTTGAGACAGGATCTTACTCTGTTGTCCAGGCTGGGGTGCAGTGGTGCAGTCTCGGCTCACTGCAACCTCTGCCTCCTGGGTTCAAGCGATTTTGTGCCTCAGCCTCCTGAGTAGCTGGGACTACAGACATGTGCCACTATGCCCAGCTAATTTTTGTATTTTTAGTAGAGATGCGGTTTCACCATGTTGGCCAGGCTGGTCTCAAAATCCTGGCCTCAACTGATCTACCCACCTCAGCCTCCCAAAGTGGAGGGATTACAGGTGTGAGCCACTGTGCCTGGCCTATATTTCACATTTTTTATCTCTATTCTAAAACTATTCATTACTTTTTAAAGGACTATTACAAATTATTATACTCTAAAGCCATATCATCCAATTCTTTAATTCTATCTTAAAATAATTCCAAGTTGTTAGCAAGGACCAACTTCATATATTCCTCAATGGTTCTAATATTTTTCAATGTTAAAATGTTTTTACCAGCCTGGCCAACATGGTGAAACCCCATCTCTACTGAAAATACAATAATTAGCCAGGCGTGGTGGCGGGCATCTGTAATCCCAGCTACTCGGAAGGCTGAGGCAGAAGAATTGCTTGACCCTGGGAGGCAGAGGTTGCAGTGAGCCAAGACAGCGCCATTGCACTACAACTGAATAACAGAGCGAGACTCTGTCTAAAAAAAAAAAAAAAAAAAAGTGTTTAAAACTAATTCCTTAATGATCCATTCTACCTTGTATCTAAGTTTAATAAAATATTCTTTTGGATTCACCCCCACTAGTTTCTGACGAACGTTCCCACCATAGGTCAGCAGCTACTTATTTGCTTTGGCTTTTAGCTCCTCAGAGCCCAGGTTTCTTCAAAAGCCCACCTTACTTCAGGATACACCCACTTCTTAGCTTATCCTATCATCTTATCAAGGCTTTCAAAACATTACCAGTACCTAGAAAATGTTTTCCTTTCCCCCTTTCCTCGTTTGTATTTTCCTCTGGGCTTTTCTCCCATGGACTTTATTTTATTTTATTTATTTTTGAGACAGAGTCTTGCTCTGTTGCCCAGGCTGGAGTGCAGTGGCGCCATCTTGGCTCACTGAAACCTCCACCTCCCTGGTTCAAGCGATTCTCCTGCCTCAGCCTCCTGAGTAACTGGGATTAAAGGTGCATGCCACCATGCCCGGCTATTTTGTATTTTTAGTAGAGACAGGGTTTCACCATGTTGGCCAGGCTGGTCTCAAACTCCTGACCTCAGGAGATCCACCCGCCTTGGCCTCCCAAAGTACTGGGATTACAGGCATGAGCCACTGCATCTGGCCACCTTTAATTTATTTTTAATATGTGTTTTTTTTTCTGGATTTCCACATCAAAATGGCCCAGGGTAAGGCC